>CABHPH010157778.1:28995-45210 GCA_902168325.1 Peromyscus nudipes
AAAAAAAATAAGAATTTAGACATTCAATTGCCATCACATCCTAAAATCTGAGTACAGCTTTTGCCTGACTTCATAGATGACAAATCTGAAGCCTAGACAAGACAAGTAATTCATTCAGTCACATGGCAGCAAAGTAGACACACGGAATATTGAAAGAGGCTGTCTGAGCCTAGACACTGTGTTTCCTCCAGAAGAATTTAACATTTAACAAATGTCTATAGATTTAACTTATGAGATTGTGTTCTAAAGGATCTTTACCTCGTGTATTAACACACAGGTAAACTGCACAAGCATCACCAATCCAAGCTTGACTAACTAGTCAGAAAGGACTGACATGTTAGTAAAGCTTGGTCTGGACCATGGCTCAGTGAGCAAAGTGCCTGCCCCACAAGCCGGAGGATCTGAGTTTGGATTTCTAGAACCCATGTAAAAGCTGGACATAGAGCTTCTACTGAGTGACTGGAAGCAGAAAGGAGAACCTCAGGGTCTCATGACCCAAATAGCCTTGCACACAGTGGCAAAGAAAGAATCTGTCTCAAACAATGTAGAAGCCAAAGAACAATACCTAAGTTTATATTTACCTTATGTGCAAACCAAGGCATACACGTTCCCACATTCACACTGCACATGTATCCACACAATCACACATATAAAGATTTATTTTTTTAAAAAAGCAAAACCAGCATGTAAAAAGGGAGTTTATCCCAATAATCAAGAGCTATTGGTTTAGAGATGAGAAACATGTTTATGTTTCTCAGTCAGGACAGGGAGGTGCTCTGCTTGTGAAAATATCAATTATACTATCGAGGGATAAGTAGACATGAATCCGATGTTTTTTTCTTTGGTGTCTAGGAAGGATTTTTAAAAGTATTTTTAATAGAGAGAAAAGTAATCTTTGGTTAGATGAGACTGTCTTTCCAACCCTAGGGAAACTGGCCAGATAAGACTGATCAAGACAGAGTGTATTTAAAGTTTCCACCCTGTAATCACATAGGATGCAGCATCATTAACACTGACCTTTCTCAGGGCCGGCATCACAGGTGTAGTGAGTGTACAATGAGGGAGTCCATAACCCTCCATCTTCTCCCCAAAGCTTTAACCACATGCTAAAACCATCATCAGAGGTCAATGACTACTCCCGTGATTACTTTCTGCTTGGTATCATAGTGTCTATATTCCACTAAGCCTCCTAGAAGTTAATTGCAAAGAATTACTGTTAAAAAAATTTTATTTGAACTCAAATTTGATATAAGAAGAATATTAACCTAAATTCAATAAAGTAGGAGGTCATCAAAACTATGAGAAAAGTTACAGGCCAGAATTCAAGTCAGTATTGCAGTACAACAGTAGAGTATACAGCATGGACAAAAAAAAAAATCCTCCCAGGGTGTTGAAGACAACATACGGGGTTCCAGGAGGGTATGCTCAGCAAGCTGTGCAAGGATTGGAATTGGGATTTCTAAAAGGGATGGAAAAGCTGGAATGCTCATGTTTCCAAAAATAATTTATGGAAATTTAGCCAATTTGTGGACAGAGTCTGACACTCCTAAGCTAACTTATAGAGCAGAGAAAATTTAATTCTGAGTCTTTCCTAAACTATACACGAAGCTTGAGATGTAGTAGTGACTACTTCCCATGTACAGAAACTACAAGATCAGCAAAATATGGAAATTGGAAATTTCTGGCTACATAATTGAAGCATTAAAACAGGCAATGGACAATTGTGAATGTGGTTCTGATAATTATGCTCTAATCTGCCACAAAGGAACACTCGGTCAGTTCACACTGCCCTAATCAGACTTTTAAAGCCACAAGCCCGGCCTGCCCCCCCTCTCTCTCTCTCTCTCTCTCTCTCTCTCTCTCTCTCTCTCCTATCTATCTATCTATCAATCATCTATCTCCCTCTCTCTTTCTCTCTGTCTCTCTCTCTGTCTCTGTCTCTCTGTCTCTGTCTCTGTCTCTGTCTCTCTCTCTCTCTCACATGCACACACATACACACACATGCACATGTGAATTTTATAGATATTTCTGATAGTTCAGATCAAGTATATGGTCATATATTCTGCCCCTGGCTTTCTTTTCAACTGTCAGTCACAGAGAGTAACCAAATATTTTATGACAAATAGTATCAGAATTGCCAAATTACCGGACTCATATTTCAAAATATATGACAAATACTGTTAGAAAGGCAAATAACAAACATTCTCAGAGAGGAAATGAAGGAAAGATCAAATAATAAAGCAACTAGGCAACAGCGCAGTCCGAAAATGCTGGCTACAGAGAACATGGGTAGTTAGGGATCATCAGAACTGCTTTCAAGGCTTGATGCTTTATTGTACTATAATAGGAAAACACTGAGGGAGTGCTGTGTATATGAAGTGAAATTTATTCCATATAAATCTAGCAGGAGCATGATTAAGGCACACCAAAATTTGGTGTCTGAAAGGAACTTTCTTGTTTCCTGACAGGCTGGCAGAAGGACAGAAGACAAAAAGGCGCCCTCTTCAGCCTTTCTAAGTAAGAGGATTTTATCTGGTTCACGAAAGTTTATAAATGTTACCAGTGCCTAAAGCCTCCACTCTCCTAATTCTATCTCCTTGGAGATTATATTTCAGCATATAAATTTGGAAAGAATATATACATCCATCCCACAGCATATGGGCTGTGATCTTTGTTGGCTTTATATGCGGACATAGTTTCCTTAAGCCTTTATTGCCATCTTTATAACAAGGATAACAACAAGAACCTTCATCTTCATATGTTAGTTCTTAAAATTGAATTAAAAGTGCACTAAAAGCCCTTAATACAATTTTTTAAAAAAAAAAAAAAAAGAATAAAGGACATTGCCTTGCAAATGTATTTGCATGAAAATATGTGCACATTCCCCATATGAGGATAGTTCAAAAGCCCCTTTCCTAGGAACTACACAGAAAAAGGTCAAGCATGAGATGGGGATTGTACAACATGACCTTAAGATTTCTTACAACTCCATGGTCCTGTGCCCAAATTATCAGGATGTTAGGGCTGAGGGCATCTGTTTAAAGCCCAAATATTCCACAACTGGGCATGACAGAGCTCAGCGCAAGGGAAGAGCAGCACTTTGTAGCACATGGATCAGAGGAAAAGTCTTCCACACGCACAAATCTCTACTCAAAATGATGTTATTATGATGAAAATATAATTATTGCATGTTAACTCTTCAAACTGAAATATACTTCCTAGTACTGAAATTTTCTTAGATGTATGTAAATTTTCTGTATGAAGATGAGGCATCATCTACATACAAGGCCAGCTTCATCCCCAAATGAAATTTGGCAGTACTACAAAGGAAAGTACACTTTCTGGTTCACCTGAGCTCTTTCTCCTATTTTGCCTTTAACTCAGTTGAATCACTCAATGGTACACTCCCCACCAGAAGCATGATAGTTACCAAGGGTTTCCCAGTTGACTCCATCAGCAAATAGGTCATTATTAGTAGGACCACATGATGATGAGGTCAGGATCTAAACCAAATAGTTCTGAAAGGAATAAGACAGCCCTGTAAGCAGGCTATGTAATAGGAGTTATGGTAGAAAACAGTTTTTAAGTTGGTTAGATTATCAATGCATACTTTATAACTGGGTGATTTGTGGGAAAAGAAAAAGGCAAGCAGAGAATTTGGTCCAAATTCAAAATGATAAAGGCTATGGCAGCTGGCAAGTACTGCCTGGGTGTTTTAATTTCCTAGATCCTAATGTTCTTCATTTAAGAAACAAAGATAAATAAACTATAAAAAGAAACAATTCAAACTGAATAGCGCCATGCACTTAGTAAACTCAAGAGTTTTCGGTACACATGATCTAATTTTAACAGGGAAATACTTTTAAATAGTCATTTGGTGATAGTGTTACCTGATATCTCATTTTGTCAGCATATTTTAAACTGCATGAATATTTCACTATGTTAAAGAGAGAACACCTATATGATGATGGAAATGCTGTTAAAATCAACCCTATTTGAGTTTTCCCTCTTTGTAAGATTGGCCAACATGAGTTTTAAAAGACAATAATTTGGGGACATATACCACAGTACCCTAGAATATAACAATCCTTCTTAAAAAAAAAAGCTTTCAGATTAGTCTGCTCTGTTTAAAACAAAGGAGCATGAATATGTCATCAAAATAGACACTTCATTTATACGAGCTTTAACTTCCCCTTGCAGAAGTCAGTAAGACTTCACAATAGGACATCACTAGTTGTCAAGGACCAAGTCCCTGTTCCTGATTAGGATCTGCATCCACCACATCACTATTCTGTGACTTCAATATTGTTGCTATTACACTGAGTTTCATAAAGTAGAGAGCATCAAGTGAAGACTATATGCTCATTACATAGTGCCAACATAAAAGGGCTTTGAAATGCATGCTTCCACACCTCCCTTCTGCCAGCTCTGGGCTTCTCTTGCCATTTCTTGCCAAATTGTATTTGCTCTCTGTCATTGTCCACTGGCAGAGTGACAAAGTGCTGAATCTGCAGGAACCAGGGCACATTGTTCAGCCATTCCTACAGCAGATTCCTGACAGATTGCCTTCCCCTCCAGTAATAAGGCTTGTGCTACATTTGTGCAGAAGGGCAGAAGTTAGATAATTTTTCTAAGACATTTTGAAGATGGAAAGTACTGTATATATACCAAATTTTGCTATTAATTTCTGTTGCTGTAATGTTTGTTGAAAGGATACAAACACATCAAATTCAGCTAATAGAGGCAGGAACATGTTAGCTACGTTTACCAAGTTTCTGATGAAGACAAAATATTATATTTGACTTCACATTTGACAACAATTGTCAAGACTGATAAATCAATGCTCTGATTAGAAAAAAACAAACATGCATTTATCACTATCAGAGTTTATCTGAATCATAGATGAATGCAAGAGAGATTTTTGTCTAGATTGACATCACTGCAGATAGTCAGTAGAGAATCACAGTGTCAGTCCTCAGTTCTTTTACTAAAGTAGACACCTGTCTTTTGCTATATTTCCCTCTGTTTACACAGAAGAGACTTTACTTCACCAAAGCTTCAAATGACAAAAAGACACATGCTTCATAATAATGTATGAAATCCTAGATTAAAATGAACAGTTGTTCTTGGCCACATCTCATGGTACAAACCAAAATATTCACAAATAAATATCTCTGGCATGTTCCAGAATGCTTGCACTTTTGTCTGAAGTTCTAACAGCTTCTACAGTTGAGTTTGGCTTTGAACTTCACCGTTAGCCAATCCCTACACATTTAAAAGAGCACCACTTTTTTGACATTTCTAATCTCTTAAACTGTTCAAAAGAAATTAGATGTGATTGCTTTATTCTTAAGATTTAGACTGAATGAGTTCAAATTCAATACAACATAAAATTTTTGGAAGTCACTGTTCTAACCTCTGGTTGATTAAAAATTTATTAAAAACAATAATGGAAAATAATTCCCTTCATTATACCTTTTTCTCACCATTTCTCTGTTTTCATTCTTGTTTGCCACAGATGTTGGTTTTAGATGATTTTCTAAACTGTCTTATTAAATAGAAAACATGGAGCCAAATATAGGGGTGAAAGCCTTAGAGATCAGGGAAATAGGAAAAGCCACCAGCCAATCTTACCTCACCAACTCTGAAGCTTCCAAATGTGAGCTACTTCCTGTCTACCCATGCCTTTATATGCCTTGCTTTTCTGCCCTCTCATTGGCTCTTAGCCCAGCCACCTCACTTCCTTGTCACTGTCTGTCTGTACAGACCTCCAGATCTCTATGGTTAGTACTGGGATTAAAGGCATATATCATCACGATTGGCTCTGTTCCCTAGTATGGCCTTGAACACACAGAGACCCTGCCAGCTAAGTGATCAGATTAAGGGCGTGTGCTGCCTGACATTGTTTATTTAAAAATGGCTGGCCTTTTCCCCTTGATCTCCAGGCAAGCTTTATTTATCAAAGCACAAATAAAATATCACCACATTTCAGCACAAATAAAATACCACCACAATTGGTGCTCACTGACCAGGGCCTTTCTACCTAGTCTTACTGTGACCATCCTGAGTTTTGTTTTGGTAGGGCACAGATGTCTTACTTTTAACTGTTGTAAATTTAGGCAGAAGATTTAACTTAGGCCTCTGAGGAGATTCTGTCTGTTCAGTTGAATTTCATGTTTTTCCTTTGTCTACTTTTACTATTTTATCTAATTTTCATTTAAAATACTATCTGTCAATGTACCTTTGTTATGTTTATTTTTGTCAACTTTTTTTTTTTTTTTTTTGGTTTTTCGAGACAGGGTTTCTCTGTGTAGCTTTGCACCTGTCCTGGATCTCGCTCAGTAGACCAGGCTGGCCTCGAACTCACAGAGATCCGCCTGGCTCTGCCTCCCAAGTGCTGGGATTAAAGGCGTGCGCCACCACTGCCCAGCTTTTGTCAACTTTTTATTCTTTCCTTTTCCAGTATAAAATGAGATAGCAGTATCATATGGACAGACAGAATTTCCCAGATGTGTAAACCAGCCCCTAATGAACTAGGCTCCTATGGGTACATGAGTCACCTCACTTCCCATAAAACTCAAAGTGCACAAGATGTAGGTTGTGACATCCTTTGTTGAAATCCTATTTAATCTCATATAAACTGTGACCTCAAAAAAGGTATTAAATGTTGATTTTATAAAATAAGATCAAGGATAACAGCTCTACCTAATTAATAGATGAGTCTTAGGATGAGAGAAAAACACAGATCTAAAATGCCTTAAAAACTGTCAGGTAACTGTTCTTACATGGGAAAAATATATGTATTTAAAAGCCATGAGCAATCCCTGTATCATTACATGAAAGTTAATTAACACTTCCATATGTGTCTTGATAGTGAAGAAGCCAAGTGGAAAAGGGTAAAGAGAGGGGACACTTCAGCCCAGTAAAACATGAGGACCATGCTGAAAACAACAGAGGAAAGAGCAGAGGGTAGAAGAAGAAATGGGAGGTTTCCCTGGGGCTCCTGGATTGGTTTGGGAATCCAACAAGATTCCAGCTGGAGCCAAGGACACCTTTTGTTTCAAAGTGGATTTACTTGTACAATTTATCATTTCCAACCCATGAAATCAACTGACAGAGGACTTCTTTCAGTGTGGGATACCGAGGCACCCAAGGCACTATGCTACGATCTGGAATTTAGAAAGCTAGACTCAAAATCCTTGACTTGAGGATTGTCTTTGCTCAAAGTGTGCTCAATAGTTTGAAACATGTTCACATAATTCAACACAGAAAAGAAGAATGAGACCATCCCTGGGGAGAATCACACTTTGGGATGACACACCACTGTGGTTCCTCAACAAAATATCCTTTATGAGAGAAACATAGGTCTCAGATAAAGCTATCCCATTGCTGACCATCGCTAAGCATCTCCCCTATTTTTTACCTGCCTTTTGTGGAAATTTTTGACAGTACAGAGAAAATATTTGAGAACAATGCAAGCCTTTGTCAGCAGTATTGATCTACAGTTAGCCTTTGATCCTACAGACAGGAATCACGATAGGCCAAGCTATGTGATCTCAGCATAGAACTCAGGCTATGAAGTCTCCTTCAAAGTCTGAAGTACAATGCCACTGTGTGCATCAGAGCAGGTAGGAATGGACTCTCCAGAGCCAAGAAAGACACTTGTATCCTATTGCTTCTTCTTTTTAATTTATTTCAAAATAATTTGATACAGCTTTCAAATGATCTGAATGAATACCCCTTTGCCACAAGACAGACGACAAGCACCTACTTGTGTGCTGATGACACAGATTTCTCATTAGGCTCCAGGAGCTGCCTTAATAAGCCTCTAAGCCTTCTGGCTAAACACTGTCAGTTTAATATCCATTGTGCCAAAACCAAAATTATTTTAGACAGATATTCCAGCATGCAGAGAGAAAATGTAACTGAAGTCCATCCAGCAAGATTATTAATTTAGCTATCTGGACTAGTAATGGGATGGTATGGCTTGCAGTTTGCAACCCCAGAAATCCGTAACAATTCACTGATCATACGAAATTTACTGAGTAAATAAAGTGCAAATGAAAGTATGTGCTGGGCTGTTTAGTGACTAAGAGCTATTCTTTTAAGAAGCTTCTATTTTAAGGTAGAATGCCAAGGTTATAGAAGTCCTATGTCACATTGTGATAAGGAAAAACTCAAATTGTTAATTATTGCATCTGACAAAGAGTAGCCATAAGTTATGTGCTTAGCGTATAGAATACAAAAGTTAGACAAGAATCTTTAGTATATATTTGAGCCTTTATTTTACTAATTTCTTAAAAGGATTTACTGCAAATGTCCTCAATCTCTTAATGCCATGTCAACATTTTAAAGAATAGATAACACTTTGTATCCAGGATTACTGGTCAAATTTGAATAATGGGATCACACCTGACATGACTTGCATCACATTCAGTAAAAACTGAGTGAATAGTAAAACTGGTCATAAACAAGGGAAAGGGAGGATACAGATTAAGTATGAATAGAGAGACTCTGGAATCAAGTTCAGATCAGTCAGCAATGTGAAGGTGGCAAGTAAGAGAATCTCATGGTAGTCATTTAAACAGATAGGAAGATGGAATTCCACAATTCCCAGAGGTATCCTGTACATGGCTGGACTAAGATGAGTCACGGACTGTTGATATAGCTCAATAGTATAGCGCTTAGTTAGCATTCATGAAGCCATGAGTTCTATCCCTAGCAAGTGAATGGAGGGGGAATGTGTGGAGGAAAGGGGAAGAAGTGTTTGCTTGTGGTTTGTGTTTTATGTGGAAAACACAAGAAGGAACACTTGGTCTTGTCCTGCACAGTGTTTATAATTACAAATCAGACAAAGCTATGGAATCAATATTTATCATTTTGGGGAGTAGCAATACTCTGAGTAGTGTGGATAAATTTTGGACAGAAGGAACAAGATATTTAAAGTTTTTATTTAGATCTCACATCTTCCTGTATTATTCAATAAGTAAATACAATGGTTCTGCCTAGGAAAGTCTGAAAGTGAATGCACGTGAGTGCAAACATAGAAGACTTAGAAGAATACACAACAGCAGCCAGAGGTACTCTGGTATTCCAAAAGCAATAGCAAGGCTAGACAGGTCTTTAGTTCTTGGAATTGAACTGAGCGTAGTGGGTGGTGAAGGCTAAGGAGTAGAGGCAATGGAGAGTAGCATGGAGATCAAGAAGGCAGTTTGATTAAAATGGTACATATTCAAAAGATAATCGTGGGAAATAGAATATAGTGTATCTAAAAACTTCAAGAGGTCAAACCAGGCTAGAGGATAAATGAGTAAAAGTTACAGGGAGGCAGATTATCTGTTTGTTTATGAAGGACCTTTAAAATATATGGGATTGTTTTCTTTGGAAGAAGTAAGCATTGGGGAAAAAGTAGAACATCAATGGCCATTTATTAAAAATGTTATAGAAAATAATTTAACTGTGAAATAAGTAAGATTCTATGGAATGACCAATAGACACAACCCTACTCAGGAAGAATACAGATTACAGTACTGCACTAGCTTCCTCTTCTTCCAACTCCCTTTCCACCTAAGTGACAGCATTTCAGATGGGGCCAACCACAGTCAAAGTGAGTCTTCTCTCCTCAGTTATTTCCCTATATGTCAATCCTCTCTAGAAATTTTAAAGGCATAACAGGAGGT
This sequence comes from Peromyscus nudipes, assembly GCA_902168325.1. Classification (NCBI taxonomy): domain Eukaryota; kingdom Metazoa; phylum Chordata; class Mammalia; order Rodentia; family Cricetidae; genus Peromyscus; species Peromyscus nudipes. The sequence continues at coordinate 38,676 of CABHPH010157778.1, forward strand.
TTGTCTCACTGAGCACAGATATTTCACAAGCCAGTGAAGTTAACAAATAAGACTATCACATCTCTCTAATCGTCTTTACAGACTAAGAAATTAAACAAGGAATTGTATTATTTTTGTATATGTCTAAAATTATACATGGTAGTTAGATATGGTAGATAGGTAAATAGATGATAGGTGATGATAGATGGACAGACAAGACAGATGGATGGACAGATAGATGACAGATAGATAGATAGATAGATAGATAGATAGATAGATAGATACATACATACATACATACATACATACAAACATACATACATACAAACATACATACATACAAACATACATACATACATACAAACATACATACATACAAACATACATACATACATACATACATAGAGAGAGAGATAAGATGGTAGATTTTAGAAATCAATGTCACTTGGGCTGATAATGATCCCCTAAGAGTCATATATCTAACAATAAAACCCAGTACCAAGCATGAAAAGTCTTCATTTGAATTAATGATCACTGTGGCTAACAAATTGAGTCTCAAAATAATAGAGACTATGGCTGTTGTCCTTCTTTTCCTCTCAGATTGAAACCTTGCTACTGAAGATACCACACAGTGAGGACACTGGACTCAGATAGTTTAAGCTGGATATAAGCTGAAAGCCTCCTTCCTGAGGTCTAGCCTTCAGAGTATCATAATGCATTATGTACCCTGCAAGGGGATGGAATCAATAGTCCCATCTAGCTATGACACCAATGACCAGCATGGAAAGATATTCCTAAAGGTACAACAGTGACACTCATGCCCTGACATTAACAAACACCTGCTTAATTAACTTAACACACATGAAAAATCATGCCTGGTGTTAGAAATCTAGACAACTAGCCAGGGGCTAGTGAGGTCATACGTCTTCGAAGAGAACCTACCACTGTCATTTTACTAGACCACCGTAACTCCTAACTGCATTCTAAACCTTATTTTTATACCTGTAGTTATGTGTAGCTTTCACTCCTCATCAAAGAAGCTTCTCTTTTCAGTAAATGCAGAGCATTACAGAAAGCTACAGGTCACAAAGCAGAGATCAGCTGATTGTGTGAAGCCCATCCCAAATGAATGCATCTATAAAAATAACTCCTATACCTAAGGTTCAGAGAACATTAGGGAAGAGGGGGCAGAAAGGTTGTAAGAGCCAGAGGACCATGAAGTATGCTGTCAGATTGTGTCTCCTAAAAATAACATGGAAGCTACATCTGTGAGGCCTCCACAATATGACAACCTAAACAAGAACTGAAGAAAGATATGAATAGACATGCTACCTTAGAAGGGGGAAATCTCACAGGGCCGTACCCAAGACAAAGAAATACAGGCCATTAATGACCTCTGAGAGAGGGAATTTATTTCCTCCCAGGAATGAGCTACCAAATTGGTTATCCAATACAATAATAGTTATCCCTGAAACAATATACGCAAGATGAACTCTATATAAGCTGTGCCATTAAGTGACACAATAGTGTTGTTTGATATATTTAGTATTAAGTGTTTTATGGAGACATTTGCTGAATAAAAGACAATCTGATTCAAGAGCTTTTAAAGTAAGGGAATGTTCTGCATAGCAAGACAGCACCCTCACGACACCAAAGTAAAATCCTGTGTGATTTAGGCAATAGTACTGTTGCACACTTGCTGATTACAAGGTGAGAGTTATGTCACTCATTATGTGTTACTTCTCAGCCGCTGAAGAACACTCTAAATGCCATACCAGATATGAAACAGTGTGTCTCCTGAGAACACCACATGACTCTCACTTTCCTAACACTTGACAACACATGTCACAGAGACTCAACTAAAGCTCACACTTCAGCTATGCCTTCTAAGTTTGTTTATACATTCAAGCTCTAAGGTGTTGTAAAACAATTTAAAGAAATAGTTATTACTGAGATTATAGAGTTATCTCCAAGGTGAAGGAAAAATCTACATGAGACAACCATAAAACTTGTGTGTGTGTGTGTGTGTGTGTATTCCTATTTGTTTTACACTACGTTTAAGATTTTAATAATTGGAAGTGAGACCCTAGGTTCTTGAATTTCCTTGCCAGTTTCTCAGAGTAAGAAATTCAAGTTGCTGCTGGGCGGTGGTGGCTCACGCCTTTAATCCCAGCACTCGGGAGGCAGAGGCAGGAGGATCTCTGTGAGTTCAAGGCCAGCCTGGGCTACCAAGTGAGTTCCAGGAAAGGCACAAAGCTACACAGAGAAACCCTGTCTCAAACCCCCCCCCCAAAAAAAAAGAAATTCAAGTTGGGAAAATCAATAATATTGTCAACAGAAAGAGGTTCTCTGAATTGAGTAACTTTGGAAGGGCCAATGCTATATAGTTCTCATCTACCAAATCCTCACATAAACTTCAACAACTATCTCCATACACAGTTAACCTTTAAGCTTCTCACAGGGCTAAGACTGAAAGAGGTAGCACAGGACTGTCAGGATTCAACCCAGTACTTCATTCTTCTCAGTCATTACGCTCAGATCTCTTCCCAGTGCTATGCCTGAGAATGACATTAACAAAGCCATAGGAAAGGAATCAATTGTAGTACTTCTTAATTTGTGAGCAATACTTGATTACATCTGGAATTAAGTAAATACAAGATTATGGGCACATTTGTAAGAGTTTTGTTTTGTTTTGTTTTGTTTTGTTGTTTTTTTTGTTTTTTTTGTTTGTTTTTTTTTGTTTTTTAGCTAATTGTATCATTTGAGGTAGAAAAGCCCACCTTAAATCAGACAATTAGAGGTCAGAAGACCCATCCTAAATCTGGACCATACTTTCTCATGGCAGCCCACATACAGGGCATGCTTTTGCTATTTATTTGCCTGTCCTTCTTTCTCACTCCCTCACTGGTATTAGAGTATGTTTCTTTGGGATTCCTGCAACCAATTGAGGCATCCAACCACATGAATTCTTGGACTTTCCATCAGGAGACAGCTATTGTTGGACTAGCTGGACTACATCCTATAAGCCATTCTAATGAATACCCCCCCACACACACACATGCATACATACACACACACATGCGTACACACACACACACATGCACACACACAAACATGTTTATGTATGTATATATACATATGTATATATGTATATGTGTATGTATATATATGTGTGTGTATGTGTGTATGTACATATACATCTTTGTGTATGTTTGTGTATTTAGCCTATAAATTCTCTTCCTCTAGAGAACCCTAACTAATATAATATTAATTTGAAGAAAGGAATAAAACTGTTCCCAACTATTTAACGTCATGTTAAGTATACAATGTTTGTTACTGACATAGAAATGTAGAAAACAGTGATGAAGAAGACAGTAAATGTTAATCCTGGGATTCTAACGGTCTAGAAACAATGCCTTTTCTACTGTGAGCATCTTTTAAAAGCTTTAACAATGGTCAAATGACACTCCTCAGCCAAATTGACAGCACATTCTGCAGATCCTCTTGTTAGCGTACTCTTGAAGGGCATCGTGACCTATGTTGCTTTAAGTGTCCAAAAAGCATCAATTTTCTACCTTGATTTACTCTGATTATTGACAATTTTCTCTGCTAGGGACCGTTTAGATGAAGAGACAAAACTCCATGAGATTGGACAGGTTAGCTAAGTGAGAAAATCCCAGGCAATCAGTACGCATCTCATTAGTGTTTCTATCTCTCTCTTTCTCATCATTCATGAAAAGGCGTCCTGAAATATATATAAAAAACTTTCATTACAAAGTGGAAAACATTTTCTTGTTGATTCTCACCCACATCAAGACATATGTTATTTGATGATAAAATTCCAAATGACTTCTAAAAGACTTTTTCCCCTGTATCTACTGCTAAGTTCCTCTGCAATCTATTTTTTTTATCCTTTCTACATAGAGGTAGCAGTTTATTTCATCAAGCAATGTAGTGTAATTAATTAATATTTAAATCTCTTTTGATCATAAATTACTTATTCAGAGCAAAATGAGCAGTCGTAAAATCTTGGAAAGAAATTTCCACAGGCAGAGACTTTAAATTTATTTCAGGATATGACTACTTATTTATCAATCAAAAAAAGGATATATTTACAATTTTGGTTAAGTACTAGGAAACACTGTCATTTGATAAGACTAGAGAGAATTCATTTCATTATAAATTTCCTGGCTTTGGCAAGAACCCTTGGTCTTAAAATGGTACTGAGTTTTGGAAAATGACCAAGAACATATTTTTAAACCTATGAAATCTAACATCTACAAACAGATAATAAAGCTTAATGCAGACTAATGTTTTTGAGTGTACAGCCAAATGAGTAAACTACAACTGAAATAAATGGCATTATTCATGGAATGGCTGCAGAAGTAGGCTCAAAGTACAGGCAGATAGAGGGAACTCTATAAATTCTTAAAAACCACTGAATTTTCTATTGACAATTAATGCCAAGCTTATTCTCCCTACTAAGAAAGGCATTGAAAATGGCATATTCTTGGATGTCACCAATGTCACTTACTTTTCATGTAAAATATAATAGCAAAGCAGTTATTAATATTCACCAGAAACATCTTCAGACATTGCTCACTTTTACCTATTTAGACGATATCTAAAAATATCCAGCACTGTTAGATATCCAAAAAAAGAATGCAATGTTTCAGGTTTTTATAAGATATTTTATAATTAAATTCATCAAAAATTATTCATATAATTTTCTGATATTTTAATACTTCCACATCAGATTTTTCAATGGCTATGGCCTCAATCATTCTGTATAATATTTTGCTAATTTACTTCATTTTTTAACTGGATTACAAGGTAAATGTTGTTGAAAATACCTATGAAAGTTATTTTAATATTCTAATTCATGAGATGATAATAACCATTAGTTAGAAAAATCTATAAACAGATAAAATTTATATCTTTGTTCTGCTATATAAGTATTCTAGACATGGTATTTGAGAGTCAGTAAATTTAATTTTAGGGACATATTTTGAGAGGGTGTCTAAAGATATGACACTTGAAAAACAAACATTAGTTGTTTGCTGGCATTAACACATGGGTTGAAAGCTGTTTGAAAAGTTATTAAAGTCTAGTAACAAATAACAGTGACAATAGATTTATTGGAGAGGATGCGTTTGTGTCATAAGCCTAATGATAAGTCCAAGCAGACTCTTTGAAGAGCTTTATCAATGATTAGGAGTAAAGGGGAAGCATATTAATTAAATCTTGAAACTGTTAAACATGACTATCAACCAATAAAAAGCATCAACCCAGATGCTTAGCTCAAACATGCCTCAGACTTTAATACAAAAGACAGCTATGTAATTTGAATTTCAACCAAAGAGTCCTGGAATAATGTATGCTGCAAATGCACCACATTTGAGAAAACTGACAAGTGTAACTTCTGGCTTAAGTTTCATTGATATCTTTACATGCTTTTTTTTTTCAGTCTACATGAAAAACACTTTATACTGTGAACAGAGCAATCCTACGCAGATAATCAAATATAGGCATTGACTGAGAACTCATCTGTCCTGAGCCACCTGCTTTTCTTTATAACTAAGAGCTTTGAACTCTCTCTGCATTGGCGGCTTTGCTTCCATCTTCAAAGAGCAATCCTGACTACAGCTAATAGGCCGGGGAAGGCTCTGTCCAATGTTCTAGAGCAAGATTGACAGCCCAGACCCAACACCTGCTAATGTGACTCAAGCCTTACATTTCACTTGTACAGTTGAATTTCTGTTGTTTTCTGGACTCTATCTAGAAACCCTGTCCACCGCTCTCTACCACGCTTGCTTTAGCTCCTTCTTACAGTGTGCTCAGTTCTCCAGTGGCTATGGTCTGACTTTTCCCTGGTTTTGACTTCTCATTCTTTCTCCCGTCTAGGCACTGGGGTTTCCTCGTTTCTGCATCTCAGCTTCTGTTGCACTGCTGACAGACAAGTCTGATGGGACTTACCTGGCTGCCCATCTGCTCCCCGAATACAAATATATACAGCAGTGCCAGCCTTCCATCTTCCTGTGTCCTATCTTCCCCACTGTTCAGAAAATCTTCCTATCCAATCCCTTCTAATAGCAACAGTTTTTCACCACAACTGAGAAGCATACATCCATAGCTGTAATTAATAAACAAAATTACAGAGGAATGAAATGCTTCCCTAATTTTAATACAAAGATAGTAATATGAAGTCTTATTTCACAATTATCATTAATAGCATGTATGAATTTAAAATAGAATATCTCACATTAAAGAAAAATTAACTGTAAATGGATGTAGCTTATTTATTTCCTATTAGACCCATCTCATTAGCTAATTTCATTAGGAGAATATATTTATTGCTTTTGATCTTTTGATTGTTTGAATCTAAACAAAAGCTCTAATGATTTTGCGGGGGAGTCTGGGGCAATTTTCCATTGTGTTTGTGTTAGAGTGTTTTTGTTTATTTGTTTTTGTTAGAATTTGAAATTTTGTACTTGGTAAAATGTTATATATCTGTACATTTTTTTCAAGTGCTAGTATAACCCTAATAATTCTGTTT
>CABHPH010157779.1:1156-17380 GCA_902168325.1 Peromyscus nudipes
CACACACACACACACACACACACACACACACACACACACACACACACTCATCATCATCATCATCATCATCACCTTTCTGCTCTCTTTTCTATCTATCATTAGAAAATTAGGTTTCAATTTTAGACCATTATCCTTCCTTTCAGGTTGTGATGGTTACAATTACGGTCTCAGTCTTTTGGCATTTAATCAAAATGAAATTGATTAACATAAATGGAAAACAGAAAATGTCTCTTACAATCATAATGCAGAATGTATTAGGACGGAGAAGGTCCAGACTTTCAGGGTTTGGCAACCCGTCAAGCCCCTACTAAGTGCTCCCTACCTCACATCTTTTTTTTCTGTTGACACATAGTCATGATGATTTGTCCTCTGGGTACCAGAATACCGCCAAGAAAAGGAATTCTGAAGCTGTGTGAGGAAGAACATAAAAGTCTCTTCTTCCAGACTCCATTGACTCTGGATCTTTATTGGTATTGAACTGATTGTATTGTTATACTGAAAGACCTAATGGTTACCCCCTGTTTATTGATCAATGTCTCCACCACAATTCTTCCTCTAACTGCTAAAAAGAAAAAGAAATTGGACAATGAAGCTGACCACTGGCTAGGTGATGTAAGTTTGAGTTTGGCTGCCTCTGCTTTCAGCATCAGTTATTATCATTAACAGGCATGTGTGTCAGAGGAGCTGAGTGTCGAGAGAGAATTTAGTGTAATATATTTTTCCTAGTCAGTAGCCTCCAGTATCATCTCAGACCAAATATGACAGTTTTCCTATTTGTAGACTCCAAAGTATGAAGATAATACAAAATAGATGTATCTTCTAGAATTTTAGATAAAATTGACCCCATGCTTGTGCATAGGCTATTATAAACTTTCTGTGCCAGGTACTATGTTGTGGTCAGTACATGCATTAATATTGCATTTAGTTTACTCAGGATCCTTGAGGCTACCTAGGCAGCATAAAGAAAGAAGAAACAGCAGTGTTGCATTACAGTAACATGCACAGTCACATTCAGTAAAAACTAAACCAAACCAAACAAAATAAAACAACAAAAAAACAACACCCAATCTGCCCAGAACCTACATGGCCAATGGAACCCCTTGCATTATCTTTCTATCTTTAGTTTTTTAGAATTATTTCTATGATGTATCTAATGCCATAACATAACAGCAACTTCACATAAGGACAGAAAAGAAGCACAGACCTCCTTCCTGGAGTCCAAGCTCTTTTAAGAGTTTTCTGCCTTCCCTTCTTCCTCCTTAACTCATGAATTGTGAGGGTGCAGTGAAACCACCAAATTGGACCACTCTGTGGATAGAAAGAAAAGTTTATTGGAGGAACAAACTGCCAGTCAACCTTCAAGAATAGAGGACAGCAGCTTGGTGGGAAAGCAAACAGATTTTATATGATAGCAGGATGGGATTCTGAGCTGATGCTGGCTGTTAGGATTAATTGGGAACTAAATGACCTTACCCAAGCTAGTTTTGACCATTGGGTCAACAGGGAGGTGTTGGTTTTTCTGGTGAACAGAAACCAGCCTTGTGAGAACCCTGAGTTTAGGCTTCTGTTTATCCAATAACAGCACTCCTGTTTGTCTGGTCAGAATCCTTCTATTTAGGACATTGTCACCTGCACTGTCATTTTGGGGGACTCTGTTGGATTTACCATGAATCCAACACTTTTTCCCACAGTGTATTTTTTTCTTTCTGATGAGCTTTCTTCCTCCAGATTCTTGCTTTGTGCTTAAATTCTTTGATCCTGACAATCTGGAAACACTGGGTAGAGGTCTCTCATCTTTCTATCTCTCTTGTTCCCTGAGACTTTCTCAACCCTCACTGATTATAACAATCCAACGTAAAGGTTATTGTTTCTTCAGTTCACTAAGGCATAGAGAGTTTAGGTAATCTCCAGGCTTTTCCTAGTAGAACTGGCTGTTAGCCTGAGACCCCAGATCTGTTTCCCCTTTCTAAACTCTATGGTACAAATCCCACAGTTAATTGAAGTGACAGAAATGAAAAAGGAATCTTTACTTATCTACAGTCCTTGGTACTAGGCTAGTCATGACCTGTTTTCCATGTCAAGTATCTTCAAGAAATAGGGATTAGTCCAAAAGAAATAAGTAGTGAGATTTAATTTTTCTTTTGCTTGGTTTTGTAAATGTTTGAAGAACTATAACAAAGAGGAAACACTCACTAATAGGTTTTCTGTCTCCCAATAATATGTTTTTCCACCAATGCAGTAAGCCAGATCAAGCTGAATTGAAAACGTATAAAGGTTTATGTGGTAGTATTGTGTTCCCCAAAATATTGTGTACCTTAATAAACTTATCTGGGGTCAGAGACGGAATAGCCACAATATTAAACATGAGGATAGGCAGTGGTAGCATACGCCTTTAATCCTAACATTCCAGAGGCAGAAATTCATGTGTTCAAGGATACACCCAAGCATGGTGACCCACGCCTTTAATCCCAGAAAGGCAGCCTTTAATCCCAGGGAGTGGTGGTAGAAAGCAGAAAGGTATATAAGGCGTGAGGACCAGAAACTAGAGGCATTTGCCCTGGAGAGGCCTTTGGCCTGGAGAAGCATGTGGCTGGTTAAGCTTTCAGGCTTCTAGCAGCAGTTCAGCTGAGACCCATTCTGGATGAGGGCTCGGGGCATCCAGTCTGAGGAAACAAGATCAGCTGAGGATCCAGTGAGGTGAGATAGCTGTGGCATGTTCTGTCTCTCTGACCTTCCAGTGTTCACCCCAATACCTGGCCTCAGGGTTGATTTTATTAATAAGAACTTTTAAGACTCATGCTACAGGTTTATTTGAGCAAATCAACTCCAGGGTGAGCTTTTCAGTCCCAGATATCAAGGCCAGAGAAGCCATGACCTGAACTAAAGCAGGGAGAGTTTATAGGTTGTAGGCAAGAGATGATGACATCCTCCACAAGTTGGGTTTGTGCCTAAGTATTGTCAAAAGTTGAGCTTTGGTGGGGATTTGGCCTGTTGGTGGCAACAGGGGAAGAAGTTACCATAGTCACCAAAAATGTGGAACTGGGCTTTTTGGCACCTTGTCTTTACTCAGTGGCTCTCTGAGCAGGTGGATTTTGGAGAGAGAGAAAGATAAGAATAGGGTCTTCTGGATTGTGCAGAGAGGCACCCACCATCTCCCCACCCCCTCCTGCAGACCCTACTGCACCATCCCCCACCTTTTACCTCTACTAATAAACCAGATGCGCTACTTTTCCCACTATCGTGGGTCTTTTGTGAATGTTTCTCCAGTGGGATTTGTCAGCTTATATCATGTATCTTTTTGTGTGTATGATTGTGTGTGTTTTGATTTATGTTTTCATGTGTGGCAGGAACATGTGTGTGGGTATGCAGGTAAATGCATGTGTATGTAGAAGTCAGAGGACAATCTCAGATATCAATCCTCAGGAGCCATCCATCTTGTTTTTAATTTTTTTTAAATTTTTATTTTTATGATAAAGAAGCTCTTATTTACCTGGAACCCAGTGACTAGGCTATTATATCTGACCAGCAAGCCTGAGGATCCAGCTGTCTATGCCTGCTCAGGGCTGGGGCTGCAAGTGTCTATCATCAAGCCTGGCTTTTTAAATGTGGTTCCAAGGGATAAAACTCAGGTTTCAACTTACCCAGAAAGCACTTTAGCCAAGGAGTTATATTCCAATCCACAATTGTATCTTTCTAGCATACTTGTCTGATTCCACCAAAGTAATTTCGAGGACAGAGATCATCTATATTTACCAGGGTCCTTCAAAAAAACTGAAATATAACATTTTCATGATACAGAATAAATATATAATTTTTATTGTATATAAATTTCTCTCTCTCTCTCTCTCTCTCTCTCTCTCTCTCTCTCTCTCTCTCTCACACACACACACACACACACACACAGGCTGACTCTGGGCAGCTAAGAATTTCCAAGATTGTCAGCCCAAAGGCCTGCAAACTAGAAGCTCCAATGCTTTGAGTTTCAGATAGAGTTTGAAGGCTGGAAAAAACCAATAGCTCACAGAATTATGTAGAGAAGCCAATTTTTTTTTGTTCAGTGTTTGCTTTATTCAGGTCTCCAGTGGATTAGATGAGGTTCACTACACAATGAGAATAGAACCTTCTTTACTTAGTCTACCAAGAGAAATGTTGATTGTATCCAGAAACAGCTCTAGTGAGATACATGATTTAATCATACTGACTCTGGTGTTTCAGAAAATTAGAAAATTATAACTCCAAGTGTATTCTCCAAGTCAAATATTTAACAGTCATGACCAAAAGGATTCCAGAAATATATCTCACATAGGCACTTCTTTCCTTATTCCCTAATGTTGACTTCAGTGTCTATTGTTAGTGATACATGTGCATGTTGGGAAAGCCATATATCAGTACACTTATTTGTAACATTTTTTTTGTGGGAGCCCATTTTCAGGTTCCTCATGGCTTTACCCAGCAGGTCTGCATAGAGAAGATGATTGGACCACAGGCCTGTGTGCAGGTGTCTGAGATGGTCTGCACTTGGCTGTGCTGGGGGAGAGGTCTTTTGCTCCACTCCTTGGCGTTTCTATAAATACCTTATGGCAGAGACAGTCAGGGCTCATTGGAATAGGTTCCAGGCCCTCTTGGGGGCTATCCTGTATTTTCTATCTGTTTATCTCCACATTCTAAATCCTTCTCTTTAACATTTCTTGCTGCTCTCACTCAAGAAAACTCTGGGGGAACTGTAGGGTTGGTGGGTAAACACCCTGCAATTTTTACCTGTCCATATCTACCACAGTTTGCATATTCCTAGTTCTTTACTTATTCCTTCCTCTGAAGTCCATTATATTTCATTCAGTGTTCTTCTGTTTTCTCAGGACCCCACCTCTAATTCTAGAATTGTGGGGGCTTAAACTTCAATATGCAATTTGAGAAAGAACATAAATCTATCTATATCAATAATATTTTAGGATAAAGTTTTACTGACTCATTATATTATGTAATAAAATGTGATTGTAATGGTGTTACAGGGAGCCCACCAGAGATGACTGCTCAGGCACAGTTTATAGTCAACTAAAAGTTTTTATTCCAGCCATCTGGAACCACACTCAGGTATTTGGGGCTTAAGTGTAGCCTTGAGCATTGAGAGCAAAGGACTTTTAAAGACAAAAACCACATCCTGGCATCTAGCTGCACGGGGAGGTTTTATTTCACAAGTAAGTAGTTAACAGAAGCTGAGATAAGTCAGCTGGGGCATCTTGACCTCAGGTTCCTGGAATAGAGTTGGGTAATTTTCCATGGGATTCTCCCATCAAGGAGATCAAATTCTAATTAAACCTGAAATGGCCTCAGAAGGAACCTTTTCACTGTCTTACCCTGTCATTTTCCCACTGGTTCTATGGGCATGCATCAAATAGTTGACCCATCCTTTTGATGAGGACATACATAGTTGGTCCTAAGGACCAGTAACTTAAATGAGTATATTCTATGTTTGATGTAGTTGGCTATGCAGTTGAGGATGCAGGGTCCCACCATTAGCCCAATCAGAATAAGAATCAATTGTCTGGCTAATGTTGACAGTGAGATGCTCATCCATAGAGACCAAGTCAACAGAGACTGATACCAATTAGGTGATCTATGCCTCCTTTCTTCCCTTTCTTTGCGGTTTCTCTGAACATGGCAAAGCTTTCCCTGATTATGACTGATTGGTTGGCATAGAAACAGCAAGTTTCTCCTAAGCCCATGCAAAGTACATCCTGCTTCAAAAAGTGGGGGTGAGGGTATCCTCCTTTAGTTCTAAAGGACTAGCTCTGTGAGGGAATCAAATTGGCTCTCCAGCCAGGAAATAGAATTCTTCCAATGTCTAAGTTTTGGTTCTCAACAATCAAGGATGCTGAACCTTGGCAGTCGCACTGACTATTCCTTCTCTATAGGATCTTGATCAGAATTGATGCCTGTTTGACTTTCATTAACATTGGATCAAGGCCAATATTAGCCTTTTCTCCATTATAGGCATATACCTGGGGGATAACATAAACCAATATACATACAGTGGGGGTCACTGGTTATTACAAGGAAACTGATTGCTAACTCCACAGCCCTGGACCTGTACCACAGAAACGGCAGTAGCCAGCACTGTGGCATGACCACAGTCTACACTGGAAGGGGGCTTCCACATTGTGGGTAGGCAGGCACATGTGACCTGTAAGCCTGGGGAAATTGTACACTGTCTCGAGGGTAGCAGTGGCTAAAGGTCTCAGGATGACTCACTCCCCCTTTCATTTTAGATTTGTCTCTCCAACCAACAGAACTGATAGAAACACACAGAGAGACACACAGAGACACATACAGAGAGACACAGTCATACAGAGAGACACATAGTAAAGACAACCAAGGGTGGCCACCACACATTCATATACCTGAATAGACCAGGGGAGTCTGGTGACATCCTACATGGATACCAGACACAGCATCTATGGTCATGTATGACCTTCACTCTTGTGTCCAAACCACATGGTGTCTCCTATAGACCTAACTTACTTCCACAGATATTCAGACCAGATGACTTTTGAACCATTTTCTTCTTTTGGGTGGCAGTGGCAATGCCTCTGGAGAACTTGACAATGACCAGTCAGAGAGGAATTTTCTGGGGCCCTGGAACATCTCAGGTTGTGCACTCACTAGGAATCTTCTCCAGCCACTCTTCCTTGCTCTGGGGGGGGGGGTTGCAAGGCCCCTAAGTGTTGGGGACCAGACTTTGGGAATCTCACTGGGGCCTCCAAAATGTTATGGGGAGCCCACCAGAGATAACCACTCAGACACAATTTATAGAAAGTCTTTATTCCAGCTGTCTAGGATTACACTCAAGTATTCAGGACCTGTGTGGCCTTGAAAATTTAGACCTATGGGCTTTTAAAAGCAAAACAATACAAAACAACAACAACAAAAAAAGACACATAGTGGTATCTTTCTTGACAGCTGCAGGGGAGGTTTTGTGAAAGCAAGCAGTTTAACAGAAGCTAAGATAAGCAGTTAGCTAGAGGGGGAGGTTTGCACAGACAAGCATTTTAACAGAAGCTAAGTTATTGGGAACATCCTGACCTTGAGTAGTTTTCCATGGGATTCTCCATCAAGGAGATCAAGTTCTAGTTAAACCTGAAATGGCCTCAGCAAGAATATAAGATGGAGGAGCATTTGCAGTGTTATGCCCTGTCATGTTTTTGTTTGTTTGTTTTGATTCATACATATTTCCCTATGAATATCAAAGTTGTTCTTGGCTTTCAATTTTATTTTAATTCTCTTGTCACCGTGTATAAAATAGAGAGATGACAATATCTGTCTCAGTGGATATGAAGAAGCATCGGTGTCCAAAAAATATGTAGTATATGTATTGACCAAATGAACATGATCTGATAAGCAAATGTAGAATTGTACTTGTGGCTATATGTAATGGTATATATTGTGTTAATTTAATGGAGTCAAAGAACCTATTTCAGTATTCCTGGACTGAAGAGATGGTAATTTGCATGTAATACTGACAGGCAATAAAATCAATAGGCCTGGGTTTTAGATTTGGAATAACTTCAAGGTAAACCTCAGGTCTGTAATTTATTCTCTCTGTGAGCTAAGACTATTGTTTTATCTTATCACCTTATCATCTCTAGTTCTTGATTCCTCATCTGGGAAATGGGAAAATAATATTACTTCAAAGAAGATTTATCAAAATACAAAAACCTCCATTAATTGGCAAAATTATGCATCTTTTGAAGGTCTTGATTCAAGAGTACTGTTACAAAAAATATGATTAAAAGCAGGTATCTTTCTCCCCTATGTGTATCAAAGCAAAGGGTATTGATGTTTTACTCAAGCCATACTATTTGATCACATTTAACTAGTAAATTTTGCTTCTAATAAGCATTATTAATATTAGTATGCCAACCTGTTCATCTGAGAAAGATGAAGAAAGTGCTTCTGACTGAGTTTTTGAGATGCTCAGTCTCCATTCTAACACTGTAGGGTACTCACTCGAGTACCTATGTTCACTAGCTGTCCCAGGTATAGGTAACATATATGCCACATCTCAAGCACAGGACTTTAGTAAAATTACAAACCAATCACAAATCAAGTAGAAGGCTAGTGTTATTAAGTACTGTTGAGTCTGGGAGGAAGAAGTTGGGATGGGTGAATTAATGGAGCTCTTATAAATTTATGAAAACCTAGGATTCAGAATTATTTTTTATAGTCAATATTGACTATTGTCCCCACTGGATAGAAAATTCTATAATGATTTTACCTTTAAACAACAAAAATCAGGAAAAAAAAGATCCAATTTCCTACTCACTGGACTTGCTTTTTCTATACCTCCCCTTTCTTTTGTTGTTGTTTAGAAGAAAATTAACTAACACGAGCATTTCTTGGTGTTAATACTGTTGCCAGAAAGAGAAGGGGAATAGTACAAATTCCAAGAAAGGACATTCTCTCTTTTCTCTCCCTCTCCCTCTCTCCCCCGCCTCTCTTTCTTTCCCCCCATCCCTTGCCCCCCAGTCCTGTCTTTAGTTGCTATCCTTCCTGAACTATTCACCTCCATCCTGACTCTCCCTGCCCCCACTGAATTTTGTTCTCTGGAAGATGCTGATTAACATTTGCTAATGTATGCTAATGAGCATTAATTACCATCTCTGATGTGAACAAAAGCAGTGCTACAAAGGAAGGATAAAGATGGGGGAGGATCCTGTACCTACATCCTCCTTTTGCTTCTCTATGCTCACACCCTTAGGCTTTTGTGCCTCTCAAAATTCCTCAGTATTTTTTGTTTCATTCTGTTTATCCAGGATTCCTGACAGCCATTCTTTTTCACCACTTGAAATATTGCAGGCGTACTCTGGAGAGCAGAAAGATTTCCTTTTTGTTCTAAATAATCTGAAGATATAAGCTTAGCTGCTATGGATTTTAGAGCACACATTTGTATTTTCACTTGGTTGTTATTTTGGTATCTTAATACTATAAAAAGCTGTAGCTACAAAAGCTCCCAAGGGAATGATTTTCATTTCACTATACTTATTTACAAGGACTGCCCTGGATGGCAGTAATTGTAGTGCTAGAGCACACACTCTGATTATGTGTTATGACAGCATGGTTTGATAAGAAATGCCCCTCCTCCAAACAGTCTCAAGCAAAGAACAGAGTAAGACTCACCACTTGCTTTTTGGTTTTCTTTCTTTTTTTTTCTTCCCCTTTTGGTTTACTTATTTATTTTATTTATTTGCAACCACAAAGAACTCTAAATGTCTTCATAAATAGCTATTTATTTGTTGAATATGTGTAGTTGGAAAGGGAAAAAAAGCCAGTATTTAAACCACACAGAGTAGGAACAGGTTTTAGTCTTTTTGTAGACCGCTGATATCGTGAAGTATCTAATTGCAGCTTCTCACACGTACTCCAGCATGTAATTCACCATCTGAGGAACTCCACCTCAGCATTTCATGTTTCTCTTCCAGTGTAGGGGTGGGGAAATTTGGAAGCACACCAGCTATTCACTTCAGTCAGCCTAAGTTTAATTATAATTTATTGTACAATAAATGCAAAAGGAGAAATGGCAAGCATTTGATGTGCCTTCTCTTCCTTTCCATAGATATGTGTGTGTATGGACATAAATGGAAATAACTCATTTATTCAGTAATATGTATGCATCGATTCAGATATAAATTCAAATGTACATAAATAATGAATTATTCCATTTTAAAGGATAGAAAGGGGATCTATATCTTGAGTGGGTTCTCTTCTTTGTGTTCTTTAAGTGTTAATAACCCTTTGTTTTTTATCTCATAGTAAAATGTATTTTTCCACAGACTCCTTCCTGTTCAATTTAACAACTGCAATATTTTATATTGTGTTTCTAATAAGGCAGACATCAGTAGCTAATTATTTTCTTCTTCTGGGTGTCCCAGAGTCTTAAAAAATGGGCACAATACAGATGGAAGAACACTGGAGCATAGCAACCACTGTGACAGTTGCACCCTCCTTACCCAAATGCCAGCCTGTTGTTCTCTTTATAATTCTAAAGCTACAGAAATTACTTGCTGGTTTTCCCCTCTCTCCCTCCCATTATGATATTTTTGAATGTGTGTGCCCTGTAGAAGCTGAACTCCCTCTTAAGGAAGATAAGATGCTGGAACATGTAGAGAGAGTATCAGACTAGCTCTGTGAAATTACACCCTTTTCCAGCTTTGGTAATACTGAAGTATAATGATCTCATTTTCATTTTCCACCCCTGAGAATTTTGAAATGTCTTATAGTTTGCAGGTTTATTAAGATCGTTTATTGATATGAGAATCAAGAAATTCTTCTCTTCCCTCAATGACTTCCAAAGTTATCATGCTCAATCATGGGGAGGAGTAAGACTACCACAGTGAATGCAGCAAGCACCTTTTCTTGCCAAAAAACAGCAAAAATAAAAGGAAGCAGAGGAAGAAGTTGCCCAGTCCCTCTTTTTCATTCAGTTTTGTTGACTGAATGGTGTCATTTCTCTGCTTCATATCCACAGATAGTGTTATAAGAAGTGAATGGAAACTGACAGTTGGGCCTTTCTCTACGGAGAGTGTTAATCCTGAAATTCTCAAGGGAAAAACCTGTTCCAAAATTTGAGGCAAGCTTTAATTAAACACTAACCAAGAAGATGGACTCTGACCAAATCCACCCCTGGGTTCCCAGGGAATGACAGCTAGTCACGTTTTGTCAAAGCTTAACAAGGCAAAACCCATAATTCACTGCATTTCCCATCCTGGTGGGATGTCCAATCAGGGGCAAGCATATACTCTGACGTATTTCCTGTCTATGTACTTCTTGCCTGTATGTGATCAAGCACATCCGGTCTGGTTGGTGCAAACAAACTTGTTTGGGGAGTGAGAACACGTGGCTTGTTATTTCTCAAGAACTACAGCTCCCAGCATTCTAGGCAGTTACCTTGTCCTTGGGCCAGTGGGGCTTGTGGGTTAACTTTGGCTCTTACGAGTGATCGAACCTGAAGGTGGTTTGGTGACTGACAAATACAGAAGTGTCACTGTCTGGAAATGCTACTCTAGAGCTAAATTTATTCATTCATTTTGAAATTTGGATTTATTTATTTTTTGTTTAATTTTTTAGGAGAAACAGAATTTAAATGGTTGTTGGGCAGGCGTGTGTGTGTGTGTGTGTGTGCGCACACACACACACACACACACACACACACAGGCATCAACTGTGATCTCTGTATCATTCTCTGCACTATTTGTCATTGTTGTGAAACACAGTTTATGATTTAAGGGGCCACTGGATGGCTGCAGATCTGGAATTGTCAGACCATTAAATTTCCCAACTTGTCTATTAATGAGAATTCTACAAGTTTAGAGAGATTTAAAAAATAGCTACCTTCTCTTGGTTTCCTGATCCTTTCTCTTAAATGAAATTTAAGGGGCCATAATTCTTCCTTGTTTTGCTTTGCAATACACTGTCTATTCCTGACTTTCAAGTTTCCATTGAAGCAAAGTATTGGCAGTAGAAACAGATGAAAGCGGTCTGTTTGTTAACCGAGACAATTTACAAAAACACACATGATTAAGTAGGTGGCTTTAGATTAGAGATGTATTGTTGTTATACTATTAGTTCATATATATAAATACCATTGGCCCACTTGATCTGTGTCTTTCACATCCCTGAATCCAAGCAACATGGATCCAAACTATTCAGAAGAAACATATACACAGGGGACTGGGGAGGTGGCTCAGCAGTTAAGAATACTTCCTGCTCTTGCAAAGGACCACAAATGAGGTCTGATCTCAGCACCCACATTGGAGGGCTCAAAGATGCCTGTGACTGCAGCTCAGGGGAATCTGAGTTGCTCTTTTGGTCACCATGGCACCCAGACAAATGCTTTCCCATCTGCATAGAAGAATATTATAAAGAGAAAAACTAGCTGTTTTCTAAACTGCAAGGCCCATTGTTATTTTATTTGTGTGTGCACAAATGTGTATGTGGTCCCACCTTTCTGAGGGGTGTCCCCCTTTTCTTAAGTCATTGACCTGACTACCTTGAATTTTAGGTTTTCACCCAGGCCAGAAAATTCATTTTCTTGATCAGAGGAGAGAAATGGATGTCTTTCAGTGGACCCTTATTGCTCCTGTGCCATTCCCTTCTCTGAAGAGGTTGTCCTAACTTCATTGAGGAGTCAGGTCAGGCATGAGAGCGCTCATATATTGAAATTCCTGGCCTTCAGCTAGGACAGGCCCAATGATATTCTCAGTTTATCGCCAGAGGTACGAATGGTGGTCCCTGTCCCTAAACTATCCATTCTACCTCCCGTCTTAGCACTATTTTCCTTGCATTTCACTACTGTTTGTTTTTTAAATTCTTAGTGTTCTTACTTGGTCTTAAGGCTTTAAAGATTTCCATGCTAATAATTTCAAGTTCATATTTCCAGCCTACTCTTTCTTCTGAACTTCAGGCTGAAATACTCAACCTCCCGTTTAATGCCATGTCTGAATGTCTTAAAGGCATCTCATGTATAAACCCAGTCTCAAAGCAAACCATTACAAAGGCATTTTACCCCCTTGAATCAAATAAGAAAACTCCTTAAGTCAAGGCTATTTTTTTTTTAAAGACTTTATACATTCCTACCCCAGAACATTTGTTCTGTATATCTTTGTGGATATATAATCACTAGTTGAAAAAAATAGAATTTTCAGCTTCCAAAATAATAATCTGGTGCAACAACATCACTTTAAGAGCTGAATTTGGTCAGAGAGTTAAACAATATTGAATTCTTCTGCCCACTTGGTTACTGTCACCCTGAAATACAAAGAATGGCCTTCAGAACCGCAGATGAAATAAGAAAGCCCCCGACAACATCCGCTTTTCTGAACAACTCCAATGCTTCTGAAATATGACATTTCGCTGTTGTTTCCTTTTATGGTTTTTTAATTACTGACTTTATTTGCATGAAATGAGGATCTGGGTTGCCTAGGCATTCATCTGTTCCTACTGCATATTCTCCTCTTAAATAGGCACGCTCTGATGTAGTTTCCCTGGTTGCCTCCAGCATGTTGACAGATCTTGCGGTCTTCTCTCCTCACTGTCTTCATGTTCCTCCCAGAGAGAAGGGTTATTTGAAAGGAAGATCAATGGGAATTTGAAGTAGCCAATGAATGAGAGGGTCGTAGGGTTGGGAACAAGCTATAGGGGATTGCTAAGTAAAAGATGGCAGCAGTCTTTCCTAAACAGTGGTTCTCAACCTTCCTAATAATGCTGTGACCCTTTAATGAAGTTCCTCATGTTATGGTGACTCACACCATAAAATTATTTCATTGCTACTTCAAAACTGTAATTTTGCTACTGTTATGAATCATAATGTAAATATGTGATATGCGGATATGCAATATGTGACCCCCTAAATGGGTTGCAACCCACAGGTTGAAAACCACTATTCTATAAGAAAGCAGCCTGAACAAGCCCTGATGAGCAAGCCAGTAAGCACACCTCCATGGGCTCTTTGTTAACTCCTGCCTCAGTTCTTTCCCTGATTGAATTCCTATGCTCACTGCTTTTGACCATGAACTGTTATATCAGTGGTTCCCAACCTCCTAATGCTGCAACCCTTTAACATAGCTGCTCATGTTGTGGTGCCCCAACAATAAAATTATTTTTGTTGCTACTTCATTAACTAAAATTTTTTTACTGTTATGAATTGTAATGTAAACATCTGTGTTTTCCAATGGTCTTTGGGGGAGTCTCAACCCACAGGTTGAAAACCACTGGGTTATATGGAAGCATGAGCCAAATAAGACTTTTCTTCTCCAAGTTGCTTTTGGTCATGGTGTTTTGTCATAGCAATAGTAATCTAAACTAAGACATTTGGAGAATGGGCTGTAGGTTGATATTTGCTGTTTTCCTCAGCTGTTTCCATATTGTGTACTCTCATAAGACCCTGCTCCAAGAGCAATCATACACCATCAAAATGTATTCCTAGGAAATTCTTTGACTAAAGAAGCTTGGAGGCGGCAGTAATTGCAAATAAGAAACATGACCTATTACAGACTATAGTCTTCTCAGACGTGTCTGTCTTCAGTATTTCAAAGCCTCTGTAGTGACATAAAAATTCAGCTAGCACAGAAGGCATGTGTCCACCCTGAACAAAGGGACATTTATTTCCACAGCCCAAGGCTGATGTTGATAGATAACATTTTTGCATATCTTAAACTTTTTAGGGAGATAATATTTAAAAGCAAAAAAAAATGCTTTCACAATAATCTGTTTTGTGAATGGAATTTACATCTCTGGCATGTAAGAAAAGAACCTTTTGTTTTTGAGACAGAGTCTCACTAGGTTGCCTTAGCTGGCCTGGAGTTTGCTGTGTAGAGTAGGCTGGCTTCAGACTCACAGAGATCCCCATATCTCTGCCTCCTTAATGCTGTGATTTAAGATCTTACCTTTGAAAGAGAAAATCAGAAACACAACCAAGAGCTGTTTGACCCACTCATTCTATCATCGTTGGCCATCATGACATTTTTAGATTTATGCCACTCCACCAAAGTCTAAATTATCTAGACTTTGGATTTCTGTTTTTGAATTTTGCTTGTGTGTATATAGGTGGTGTGCCTGTGTATGCATGTGTGTGTATGCGTGATCCCATGTATGAATGCACACGTGTGTACAAGCATGTGTAGACCTGGAGTTGACATTAGGTGTCTTCCTCAGTTGCTCCATACTTTTATTTATTGAGGAAGAGTTTCTCCCTGATGCCTCAACTCAGGGAATCCTGTTAGTCTAGCTAGCCAAATAGGCAGTCTGCCCAGGGCCTAAGAACCCAACTCTTCCTCTAGAGTGCTGGGATATCAGGAGGCTGCCACGCATGCCTAGCTTTTCCATGTGTTCTGGGGTCCAAGCTCCAATCTTTACATTTCTGCAGCAAAGTGCTAGATCCACTGAGCCACTCTCCCCCCTCGCTCTTAGTATCTATAAGACAACTTATGGAGCCTGCAGTTTTGAATTCAACTTTGACGTTAGGAATAACCCTAGGAAGATTCCACCAAACCCCACACTTTCCCCATATTATTGTACTACTAAAACTTTTTTATAAGATCATTATTTTCCCTTATTAAAATGAACCATGGCTGACATCAAAATGCTGCATGAGTTTGGGTATGGAATAAACAGAAATCTTGAATGTTAAAGTCACAGGTTCCCATATTTCCCTGGAGGAGCACATGCTGGGACATTTAGACTGCACTGGTATATGCTGTGGGATGGTCTGTATGTCAAATGCTCTGATTGGTCAATAAATAAAACACTGATTGGCCAGTGGCCAGGCAGGAAGTATAGGCAGGACTAACAGAGAGGAGAATTGAGAGAACAGGAAGCTGAGTGGGGGAGACACTACCAGCCGCCTCCATGACAAGCAGCATGTGAAGATGCCGGTAAGCCACGAGCCATGTGGCAAGGTATAGATTTATAGAAATGGATTAATTTAAGATATAAGAACAGTTAGCAAGAAGCTTGTCACGGCCATACAGTTTGTAAGCAATATAAGTCTCTGTGTTTACTTGGTTGGGTCTGAGCAGCTATGGGACTGGCAGGTGACAGAGATTTGTCCTGACTGTGGGCCAGGCAGGAAAACTCTAGCTACAGGTATAAGGCAGTAACAGAACTAGGAAAGACTCTGCTTTGATCATGTTTATATAGGACTTTTTTTTTTTTTGATACTTGGCATAATTGGTTGGAATGAGTTATTCTCCATTTTACAGTAGTAAATTTGAGGCTGTTACACGCACAAGTGGCCTACCTCTGCAGACAATGACATCTTGGCTTGTTATGAGTTTTTGAGACAGGGTCTCCTATGTAGCCCAGACTGGCCTTGAACTCATGGTCTTCCTGCCTCACTCTCCTGAGTACTGTGACTCTGAGTGTGTTTTTAGTTTTGTAATTCTGTGTCAGTTTGTGCCCAGAGAGGATATGAGGAAAACCCAAATGGTGAACAGTAGTAATTTGGGGAACTTGGCAGGAGTGATATTGGGTTACCAAGTACTAACTTCATACATCATGTATTTTATACTTGAATTTCATAATGTCTTTAAAAGTCATGCTTTTTGTAATATTTGGATTTTTATATTTATTATATAACCAGAAAAGCACTAGTTTCAAAAATAGAAATAGAAAAAAGTGTCTTAAAAATATTTGTTTTTACTTTATGTGTATGAAGGTTTTACATGTATGTAG
>CABHPH010157779.1:17780-43983 GCA_902168325.1 Peromyscus nudipes
CAAAGAGAACATAATCCAGATTCTTTGTGTGGTAGCCATCTTTACGTAGCTTATTTTTTTTTATTACCTTGAGCCTATTGCTTTAAACTACAGCATTCTAAGACTGAAACGGCACTATGGCTGCTGGCTCCACCCACCTCAGCTTCCCTACATGGCGGTGATACGTTTACCACCAGCTCTGGGAGCCTTTGTGGGTCTATGCTTCTATCAAAGCAGTGTTTAGCCCAGAAACCTCTTTTTTTGTTTTGTTTTGTACTAGCAAAGGCTAAATCTACCACGCAGTTTAATGTGCCACTGGCAGACACCTCATTCCCGCCATACTGCAGGTCGAGCGCACACGCCAGGAACCCGCCATAGTGACTCAAACACGCAGGCTGCCACTAACTTGAAAGAGACAATTAGGAACTGTTTTTAGCTCCGTTTTAGTATCTTTTTTCTCAGGTTTTAGGTGGAAACTCTTGCCCCACGTTGGGCGCCAGATGTAGCATGAGTCTTAACAATTCTTCTCAATAAAATCAAACCTGAGGCCAGTTATTGGGGTGAACACTGGAAGGTCAGAGAGACAGAATAAGCCACAGCTATCTCACCTCGCTGGGTCCTCAGCTGGTCTTGTTTCCTCAGACTGGATGCCCGAGCCCTCATCCAGAATGAGTCTCAGCTGAACTGCTGCTAGAAGCCTGAAAGCTTAACCAGCCACATGCTTCTCCAGGCCGCTTCTCCAGGCCAAATGCCTCTAGTTTCTGGTCCTCACGCCTTATATACTTTTCTGCTTTCTACCACCACTCCCTGGGATTAAAGGCTGACTTTCTGGGATTAAAGGCGTGGGTCACCATGCTTGGGTGTATCCTTGAACACATGAATTTCTGCCTCTGGAATGCTAGGATTAAAGGCATATGCTACCATTGCCTATCCTCATGTTTAATATTGTGGCTGTCCTGTTCTCTGACCCCAGATAAGTTTATTAGCATACACAATATTTTGGGGAACACAATACCACCACACACTGTCAATTCCCCGGGCGTTGATGTAATGGCTGTTCATGTCTCCTCTCTTCAACAGTGCAGATCCAAGTGGAGGAGAAGGAAGAGGACACCGAGGAAAGCTCAAGTAAGCAAGGGGGCTCCTCGGGAGGAGATTCCTCCTGATGGAGGGCATGCACCTGCTGTTGTCCCCGCACCACCATGGAAAACTCCAGGAGTGTGTGGACATGCTTTCTGCTGGCCTCACTGACCAGTGCATAGAACCCTCACTCTAGGTTCTATGTCAGCTGGCATGTGCACAGCCTGCATATGCACATATGCATGTGCACACATGAATGCACACACACGTAGAGACACACACACACACACACACACACACACACACACACACACACAACTTATAAGTTGTTCCTTAGGAAGAAAGTTGTAATGTTATTTTTTTTTTCTATTTCTGTCCTATTTTCTCTGAGAAAGCCTTGCCTGATGACAAAACAGATCGGCTTTTGATGAGCTATATCTGTTTCACTCTGGGCTTGGTGACACATGGGAGGTTGCACTTTTTTTTTTCTTTTTTTTGAACTCAGAGATCCACCTGGCTCTGCCTCTGAGTGCTGGGATTAAAGGCCTGCACCACCACCGCCCGGCGGGAGGTTGCACTTTGGAGGCAGAAGCAGGTGAAGCTCTGTGTGTTAAAGGCTAGACTGGACTATGTAGTGAATTGTAGGCCACTCTATATCAACACACACACACACACACACACACACACACACACACACACACACAGGGAGAGAGAGAGAGAGAGAGAGAGAGAGAGAGAGAGAGAGAGAGAGAGAGAGAGAGTTTGGACTGACCAGACGATTCAACTAAAACGAATGAACATGTCTGTCTTGTGTACCTGGTTCCTAGCTGATTTGTGTGAACTGCTACATTGTTTTCACATTGGCTAGGCTCAGCTCAAGAGCATGAATTAAGTCCCTTTCCAGGCACCCTGGCCAGTCATGGGCAGGAACATTGGAAAGATCATTATATGAGCAAATGCTTTGAATTTTTTAACCAAAAATAAAAGAGCAGCATCTCAGGAAGAGTTCATTTTGAGGGACACTGGGCTGACAATTTAATATTCACACACAGTAAGCAGACCACCAAAGGTGTCCCTGACTATAAGTCCCTTCCCCACTAATGAACAGCCTGGAGCTTCACTGCGTCTTGGTGTCATTGCTTGAATGAGAATCAAGTCTGTTTCAAAAGTGTCATTTAATGGACAACCTTAAACATTCCCTGCTTGCAATTTGGATATTTAGAAACTAGATAATGTACTAAAGTTTGTCTTTTTTTTTTATTCTAAATTGCAGCCAGTAATTATAATAATATAATCTATTACCCATTGTTAAACCATGTAAATTTAGTAGAATAGATTTTTTTATTAATATTTCAAGCAAATTTATTTCCGAACTTCCCCTATCCTCCGTCCTCACACCAGCTCTATGGTACATATAAAATTAGAGAGAGTGTTTTATATATCCCAGTGTGGTGATATTTTATTTGTACTGAAATGTGATATTTTATTTGTGCATTAATAAATAAACAAGCTTTAGATCAGGGGATTAGGGAAAGTCACCAGCCAACCTTACCTCACCAACTCTGCAGCTTCCAAATGCGAGTTACTTTTATCTACGCCTTTATTGCCTTGCTGTTCTGCCCTCTCATTGGCTATCTTAGCCCAGCTACCTCACTTCCTCTTCCTACACAGCTCTGTCACTTTCTGTCTGTCTGTACAAACCTCCAGGCCTCTATGGTTGGTACTGGGATTAAAGGAGTGTGTCACCACTTTAGACTGTCTTCCCTAGTGTGGCCTTGAACACACAGAGATCCTGCCTGCTAAGGGATTAAGGGCGTGTGCTGCCTGACTTCTTGTTTACTTAAAATGGCTGGCCTTTCCCCCCTGATCTCCAGGCAAGCTTTATTTATTAAAGCACAAATAAAATATCATCACATTTCAGCACAAATAAAATACCACCACATCCCAGCCTGGCCTTGAATGTTCTATGTAGCTGAAGATGACCTTGAACTTCTGATCTTCTTGCTTCTTCTTGAAGTGTTGGTATTACAGGCATGTTCCACTATGCCCTGCTGGGGACCAAACCAGGACTTCTTGCTTCTGGGTGAGCATGCTCCCTGAGCTGCATCCCTAGCCCCAAACTCTTTCTTAGCATATAATAATTTTACAAAATGACAGGTTTTATTGTGACATTTTATACATACTCATAATGTACTTTGGTCATATTTACTCCCAAATTTTGATTTTTTTCAGATTTTATTATTAATTTTGTTGATTACACAAAAAGGGCTTCACTATGATGTTTCTATACACATGTGTGTTTTTACTTTGCTCTTTTTCATCGGCTTCCCATCTACCTGCCTTTTATCAGGAGCCTTTTTCCTCAAATAGTTCCTACTTTCATTTTCATAGCATATGAATTACATTACCCTCTCTTTTTTCTCCCTTTTCACTTCCCTAACTTCTCTCTGGCCTGTCTTACATGCACTGACACTTGTTTATGGCTCAGAATGGGTCTTATTCTGGTGGGTATCCAATGTTTCCTGAATACATGTTCCTTAGGTAGATCGATTGTTCTGTGTTTGCTAATGAGGTCAAAATGGTAAACTACATTTTCAGTATCTTTATTTACCTATTTTCATTGTTGTAAGAACATATAGTAAGAGATTTATCCTGTCAATGTTTTTGTGAAGTGTACAACAGGTACTGTGGTTGTTGGGTGTCTACAAGGATTGGTTCCAGGATTCCAAAGAGACCCAAAGTCTGAAGATGCACAAGAGCCTTTTATAAAATGTCATGACTTGTCACCTGTGTACAGCCTTATGGTATTTTAAATAATCTCTAAATTTTGTATTATATCTAGGATGGTGTAAACACGCTGGACATAGTACATTGTTAGGGGACAGAGGTTAGAAAAAAGTCTGTACACTCAGTAAAGACAATTTTTCTAAATATTTTTAACTCTGGTTGGTTATGGATACAAAATGTAAGAATATGAACAACAGCCAGGTGGTGATGGAGCACGCCTTTAAACCCAACACTCAGGAGGCGGAGGCAAGAATCTCTGTGAGTTCAAGGCCAGCCAGCTTTTTAGAGATGGTACATCTCGAGCACCTTCTGTTTATGTTATACATTCTGGAGCATGCTCAGTTTAAGATTATAAATCAAGGTGGAAAAATAGTCAACACATTTTTGGGCATGATTAGTTCAAGGTCGTGGGCATATGACAAAAATGTTTCCAGCCATGTTTAGCAAAAGCATTCTAAAGATGACTGACAGAAATACTTCTTGGTACACTAAAGTACTTTTCTCTAAAATGCTTTTAGCTGAAACCATAGGAAAAGGAGATATTGAAGTAGTATTAATGTAGGACTTTGCCCTTAAGGGCACCTTCCTCGCTTGGCTCCTAACTGTCGCAATAACTATTTTTTCTTTTATTGTTTGTACTTTTGATGTCATGCACAATAAAGCATTACTAAAATCAATATTATAAAACTTTTCCGGAATTTATTTTTGGAATTTTAAAATTTTGTATCTTATATCCAAATCATTCTGAATTGATACTTGTTATAGTATAGACTAGGGGTTTAAGTCTCTTTTTCATAGAGCTATCTAGTTCTTCTAGTGTTTGTTGATAACCTCATTTTGTATTCTTTGGAATGTTTTTGAGTGTCACTTGACTGTATATATTCATGTTTACCTTAGGGATCTCTGTTCCCTTCTATTGGGGTACATGTATGTACTCTTATGTCAATAACGTATCAATTGTATTACTGAACATTTATATTTTGAAATTAAGTAGTATGACATGACTTTGCTATTTTTACTCATTCTTTTCTAATTTCACACATATGTAATGTGTTTTGATAGCATTCTCCCCATTGTCTTTGGATATCCTCTTCCCTCTCTCAATGAAACCCTTGCTCTTCCAATCAGCCTCCATCCCTATTTTGATGTCATTTTTGTTTGTGATCTTCTACATACAATTGGAGTTCCCTGCATGTGCATCACTTGGGGATTATTTACTTGATCAAGGGAAAATTAGTACTAGCTATATCACTGAGATATGTGAGTATCCTTCTTCCAATAAGTAACTATCTATAGGTCCCTATGGGGGGGTAGGGCCTTATAAGCTCTCTCCCCAAGGCATGATAGAATGTGCAGGTCCTGTGCAGATAGCACTGTTGCTGTGAGCTCATGGGTACAATAGTCAGCTTGTGTCTAGGAATACGCTTCTCACAGCACTTCTTCCCATGTTCTGACTCTTACATTCTTTCTGTCCCTCTTATCTGCAGTGTTCCATGATCCTTGAAGGGGCTAATATAGGTGTCCTATTTGTTTAAGGCTGAACACTTATTCTTAGAACTTCAACTACTTAAAGAATCTTGGCATTGCCTACTGCCTACTATCAAATAAACAAACAGAAAAAAAAAACAAAAAACAAAAAATGACTTTGCCCAAGGTTAGAGCAGTTTAATCCATGGATACCGATGTTAATATATTTAGAAAGCAGTTGGGCAACACGTCTGTTTATCAAGATAACAGTAGTAGGTTCCCACCCTTAAGGGCCTAAGACCTCCCTGCTATGGGCTTTTGATCAGGTGTATGGTACTAGGCCTGTGGAAATCCGTCCTGTGGAACAGATCTCAAATCCAATCAGGAAATAATAGTTGGTTACACCCATATGAGTAATGCCATTATTGCACCACTGGATACATCTTGCCTGACAAATTTGTATTGTAGCTTGCAGGATTCCCAATTGTGTTATTTTTAATCATGAATGCTTTTCCTAATTTGGGCCTTTTGTGATTTCATATGAACTTTTAGAGAGTTACTTTTCTATTGAAAAAAATGATATTGAGACTGTAATTGAGTTTTCATTGAGCATTACACTACTATGGACATTTTTATAACATAAAATATTTAAAGACACAGATGTAATATATCTTTCCACTTCTTGTGTCATCTTTAACTTTCTTCATCAACATTTTTTAAAAAAAATTTTCTAGTGTATAGAAAGTATTGTACTTCCTCAGTAAAGTGTGTTCAAAGGTGCCTTGTCCCTTTTCAGGCTCTTCTAAATACAATTGTCTTATTAATTTCCTTTTTAGATCCTTCATTCTTAGTGTAAAAAAGTACAACTGAATTTTATGTATCGACTTTGTAAATTCTGTGAATATTTTTACTAGATTCATTTATTTATCCTAACAAATGTTTGCAGTCTTGAGGTTTTCCACATGTAAGATTATGTCTTCTGTAAATTGATAGTTTACTTTTGTTCAATTGAGGTCCTTTTCCTTCTTATTTTCTTTTTTTGCCTCCTATTGGTTCTAGTGAGGGATTTTCAATACTATGCTGCAAGAGTTTGCTTCTTTGGCTTACTCATGATGTTAGAGGGAAAGCTTTGATTTTTTTCTTCACTGTTGACCATACTAGTCATGTTTACATAAGACCTTTACCATGGTGAGGTGATTCTTTCTATTCTTATTTCGTAAAAAGCTTCTACATGTTCAGTTTTATTAAGTGCTTTTCTGTTGTGGGATGGTCTGTATGTCAAATTGCTCTGATTGGTCAATAAATAAAACACTGATTGGCTAGTGGCCAGGCAGGAAGTATAGGCAGAACTAACAGAGAGGAGAATTAAGAGAACAGGAAGCTGAGTGAGAGAGACACTGCCAGCCGCCACCATGACAAGCAGCATGTGAAGATGCCGGTAAGCCACGAGCCATGTGGCAAGGTATAGATTTATAGAAATGAATTAATTTAAGATGTAAGAACTAGATAGCTAGAAGCCTGAGCCACTAGGCCAAACAGTTTAAACAATATAAGTCTCTGTGTTTACTTGGTTGGGTCTGAGCGGCTGTGGGACTGGCGGGTGACAGAGATTTGTCCTGACTGTGGGCCAGGCAGGAAAACTCTAGCTACACTTTTCAATACCTATTAATGTGATGTTTGTCCTTCATTCTGCCAAGGTAGCAATGTCACATTATTAGAATTTTTCATATTGAGCCATCTTTCTATCTTATTGATAAATCCCATTTGGCTATGGTGTACAGTCATTTCACTATGTTGCTACATCGAACTACTAATGTTTCATTGTGAAATCTTGCATCTACATTCATCAGAAATAACTTTCTTTAGTCTCTCAGGTATGTCAGTAGTGTGGGTCTTGTGTAATAAGTTAATGTTCCACCTCTTCAATTTCAAAGTGTTTCATAAGCACTTGTACTAGTATTAAAGAGCACCCACTAGAACCATCAGACAGCACTCTTACTTAAAGACTGTGGAATTTATCAGTGAATCAAGTAAATACAGAAATTAGATATCCTTTTAAAGAATGGAAAAAAAATAATTATTTGGAGTCAACTATGAAGATGAGTTAGGTGTGGTACCTGTAGTCCCAGGTGCCTTTTGGGAGACAAAAGCAGGACACTCAATTGAGCCCAGTAGTTCGTGCCACCCTGGTCAAATTAAGCAGACATCTAAAATGAATACTAAAATGCTAAAAAAAAAAAGATAGATAATTTGAACTAGGAAGACTCCAAGGATTTAATCAATTTCTCTAAAACTGTTTGGATGTGTAGACATTTCCTGTGAGTCCTGGTCTGTCCTAGGAAAACTAGTAATAAATATACAATGCTTTATAATTCTACATTATATGTTACATGGTAGCCTTCAAACTTGAGCTTGATTTGAATGGTTTTAGAAATCATAAAATATTGCTAAACTCCAAGTCATTGATTTATCTTAATAAACAAAGACTGGAACTGGAAGAATTAATTACAATGGAGAGACCCATATTTGAATATTTGAATAGATGAGCCACAGAGCAAATTAAGTTAAGGGGTGTGTGTGTGTGTGTGTGTGTGTGTGTGTGTGTGCGCATATGTGTGTAAAATAATATTTCATATTACATTGTGGTAAACTGATTGTCACACTCATTGGTATGTGGCAGAGTTATTAAAAAGCAAGAATAAACTTGTTAGAGAAAACAGGCACATTATGATGCTTCTTACTGATGTATCAATTGCTGTGGTCAGGTGAAGAAGAAGATAAACTACCGAGAAGAGAGAGCTTGAGACCAAAGAGGAAACGGACCAGAGATGTTATCAGGGAGGACGACCCAGAACCTGAGCCAGAGGATGAAGAGACAAGGAAAGCAAGAGAAAAAGAAAGGCGGAGGAGGCTGAGGAGAGGAGCGTAAGTTATTCCTCCTGCATAGCTGGCGGCATTATTATGTAAAAACACATGAAAGAAAATGGCTCTATGTGGGACTCACTGGACTTTAAATCAGTCACTAAAATTACTTCTAGTTAGACAGGCTTAATCTGATTCTGCCATTTTCCTCCACTTAAATATATTTAAATACTGAAATAGACTCTTTAAAATGAATGCACACTAAGAATGGCCTATGAAGAATTCTCCTGTGCAAGACTTAAAGTGTTACAGGTTGTTACAATATCACGGTTGTTTTAATATTTGAAAATTATAATATAGAGAAAACTCCAGAAGAATGAGCTGTGGTCACTTTATCTTATGGAGAAGTATTTGGTAAAATATGGCTAAATCTAGTACAAGAGCTACTTTTTACAGTTTTATAGGGTTATTAATAAAGAAAATGAGTACAAGACAGAGTTGTATGTAGTATGCAAAGCCTCAAATGTTAACTGCTAGGAATTTTATAGAAAGAAAGTGTGCTGACTTTTATTATAGGAGGTTAGGGACACACATGCACACACACACACACACACACACACACACACACACACACACACGCCCGCGCGCACGTGCATGTATAATTTGCTTGTTCTTGTTTTGAAGACAGGGTCTCACTATGTAAGCCTTGGTTGGCCTGGAATTCACTATGTAAACGAGGATGGCCTCTGAAGTGCTAAGATTAAAGGTGTGAGCCACCACACTCAGCTCATATTTATATTAAAAAAAAAAATCAGCATCTTTTGCTCCAAACTTTTACTTCTGACACTGTAGAGATTAATGTGTGTAAGTGCTATTTTTAAAAGACTCAAGAAGATTATTTTTTGGATTACTAGAAATTTGCAGATGGCAAGGAGGGAGGGCAAGTGTGCCTGCACACATCTAATTATGGAAAACCTAGGCTCTATGATTCAAGCAAAGAGCCAACCTGTTCTATACTTGAAGGTTATGGGGCTTTGTGGACTACCACCAGGCAGTGAGATCCATGACTCCTCTACTTATTGGGGAATGTTCTCACCTCGTCCTCCCAAGATGATACCTTTCAGTATTCAATAACTCTATTATATTATCCCCAGAAATAATCATTATTTAATGAAACATTTTGGAAATTTGTCAGGTAGGGGAGAAAAGCTTTGCACTAATAGACTGTACTTCCTTTTAGAATACAAGTAACCAGATAGATTTCTTAATGTTTTAGCTTAAGTTTTGAATTTCCCTTCTACTGTTATTTTTTTTCCCCTTCTTCTTGAATGCCAAGGTATCAATTGCTTTAGATTTTAACTCTGATATTTTTATTTGCATTTTTTGGCAAGCATTTAAAAAAATGAAAATGCAATCAAATTTCAAGTCCCATGTAATGTTATGACGGTTAGTGCTATTATACAGGAATATGTCCTGTGAGCAAAGTTTATTCTTTCTAGGAGGTATTGCATCAAGAAAGCATCACCAATGTACACAAGTGTGATACAGATTCCATAATAGAATTTGCTTTTCCTCCTCATTTATGCCCGAGGAAAAGAATCTTTCTAAGAAGATACAGTGGGCTGGAATTTTTCTGCTTGCCTGGCCTACTTAGGGCTTTCATATAAAATACCTGAGCACACACCTTTAATCCCAGCACTCAGGAGGCAGGGGCAGGTGGATCTCTGTGAGTTCAAGGCCAACCTGGTCTACAGAGCAAGTTCCAGGACAGGCTCCAAAGCTACACAGAGAAACTTTGAAAAACAAAAACAAAAATGCCCAGCTTCTGGGAAACAGGTCTGTGCTCATCAACTGGATCTTCTTCTATGGGGGTGTCTCATCTCAGTTGGTCTCACTTCCATTTTGGTTCAGAGAATCCTGTAGTCACTCTCCATCTCACAAACCCTCCACATAGCTAACTTTAGTCTCCACAGAATTTTCAAATTATGTTGCCAAAGCCATAGTACTCTACATGTTTAGTGTTAGCATTCCGACTAAAATTCCGACTAAAGCCTCTATTTTCTTTTGTTCCTGTATAGATAAGAATCTTTTGTTAAAAAGGAAAATAGACTTTTGAAATGTATTTTAAAAAGAAAATCAGTAGACAAATGAGGACACATTGGTTTAAGTGAATTAATTCAGAATCTTTCTTCTTCAAATCTTCAAGCAAAGCCTTGGGAGTTTCCCTTACCCTTAGAAACATTTAAAACCAAGGAAATCTAAGGCTGTAATGCTATCTTTGGCGATGGTTAACACATAGTGCCTTGTTAGACGCTGTAGAGTATTTCTAGTGACATCCCTGGCTTTTCCTGACCCACTTTTAAACGAGTAAGCAAAACGTTCAGAGTAGTGAAAATTCAGTATGTTATGCTTTCTTTTTCCTCACAACTGTTGGAAAGCTTAAGATAGAAAGTCTTTCTTTCACAGAGCAGTTCTGAATTTTAGAAAGTAGAGCATATGTTACATGTATTATATATACATGTATATATATGTGTATAGAGCTTCATATATATATATGAAGAGCTCTTTCTTTGAGTGGTTCCTAGATAAGCAGTTTCCTTGTAATGCCGATGAACATGGTATTTTAGTTGCTTGGGTATTTGAAGGTAACTTGTCTATCAGCCACACTCTGAAGTACAGCAGGATCCTCTTGGGAGTTACCAACAATTAACAATGAAGTCTTTAAAAATATACAAGTCTCGGGTCACATAGTGCAGGGTGAACATCTTTCCATGTCATAGGAGCCTTGTAGAGCATTGCTTTGTTCTAGTTTACTTTGATTCCATTACTGAGTTCAGGGTGAGTACTCAATGTTATTCAGGAAAGTTTGATACATAAGCATTTCTTCAATAAATATTTATGCAGACCTTCAAATTTATAGTACAGTAAAGGAGAAGCTACTCAAACACAAATTATTATGAAATAAGTTAGGATATACATGCTGAAGAAAAAATATTTGAGCAAAGTTTCTGGAAAGTCAGAGTCAGGGCTACATCAGAAAAGTCTGTTATAGTCTCTATATTTGGCATGTAAATTCATAAGCTTTGAGGCTATTCATATATTGATTGGCTCATTCTTTTATCCTTACTGAGACTGTCTTATATACGATTCATAGTAGAACTCAGTAATGTAGTACATTATTGTACTTAATGTACACATGGTTTATTCTAGATAGTGGGTCAGCTAAAGGCTTGAAATATCAAATAATTAAGTTACTAATCTTAAAGTTTTCTTATTTTGAATTGACTCTGTTCTTGAGAGTTTCATACATCTAGTTCCTTTTGCTAGCATTCTTTATTGTCAAAAGAAGCAGGTTTTATGATTTGTGTTCATATCTATAGCTACATGGAAACAAGTTCAATTATTTTTGTGAAAACATTTCTAACCTTTCTAAGACTAACCAACTCAACCTATATATTGCTTCAGATTGTCTCAAGTATTTTATGCCATTGTTATGCAGTATCACAGAATTTTGTATAATAAATACCAAATAATTAAAAAGAAACTACCCAATGATAATCTGAATTACATCTTAGTGAGTGTCCTTATATAGTTTTCTTGAACCGAGATTACGATTATAAGCAAAATACATGTCCTAGTTTTCTTTCTGATAAAACACTGACCAGAAACAACTTGTGGAGGGAAAGAGTTTAAGCCAATGGTTCTCAACCTTCCTAATGCTGCAACCCTTTAATACAGTTCCTTATGTTGTAGTGACCCAAACCATAAAATTACTCTTGTTGCTTCTTCATGACTTTAATTTTGAATCTGTTTTGAATTGTAATATAAGTATCTGATAGCAGGATATCTGATAGGTGACCCCTGTGAAAGGGTCATTTGACCATCAAAGAGGTCATGCTTCACATGCTGAGAACCACTGGTTTAAGCCTTCACATCACAATCTATCATTGAGGGAAGTCAAGGCAGGAAATCAAATAGGAACAAAGGTAGGAACCACGGAGGAGAGCTGTTTACTGACTTATCCCCCTGGCTGGCTGGTAAAGCTAAATCTGCCAAGGGTCAGTGTGGTGGGTGGCTGTTCTGGCTATGACCTTGAAGCACTACCCCTAGTAAGGTAGCAGGTAACTGCTCCACCTGCCTATGACCTCGAAGTCCATGCCCCTGGGGCATGGCTGCTGGTGGTGGTGGGGACCCTTAAGACCTGGGATGCAGGTACACAGTGCTCTCTTCCCTCCCTTGTGGCTTGGATCCTGGGACTGACCCGGCAGATCTTAGAATAAGATCTGCATGGGACATAGCTTGGCTTTCCTGGACCCTATTATAAATACCTGTGCTGTAGTGAGTTACCCTCTAATAATTCTTCTGTTCATTTAATAGACTCCATGGATTTCTCGCTTTAGGTCAGCATCCTCCACAGTAGGCTGGGCCTTCCTGCATCAAGTAGGAATCAAGAAAATGCCTAACCCACATGCCTACAAGCCAATCTGATAGAGGCAATTCCTCAACTGAGGTTCCCTCTTCTTAAGTGTGTTGAGTTGACAAGCAACTAGAAGGTGATATTTTACAGGGGTAATCTGAATTTTTATTTGAGGAATAAAGGCATGATTAGAAACTATATATTGACAACAAGTAGGAGATTACAAAGTCATTTTCTAGCCTGGCCTGTAATCTGCAAATGTGTCCTCCTACATTATGATTAATAATTTAAAAATAGCTTTCTCCCATATTCCTGTTGTATCCAGTAATAAGCTTAGTGAACTATAAAATATGTTTTTCAATAATAATGAATAGTTTACAATCTCTTTTTCAGTCTGGGTCTAGTGAGGAGAGAAACTTCAACAGCGAATTGAATGCTGAGAATTTTATATGAGAGTTGTTAGGGGTTATAAATAAAAGAGTTGGGAACTAGGTCTTTGGTAGGAGCAAGCAGGGAAGTGAAATATGATGGCAGCAGCTGTAGAAGGCAGCTAGCATTCATGAGCTGGAACCCTGGAAAGGATTAAAATGCAAATGTGAAGAGTAGAAGAGAGAGAGATCCAGGGAGCTGAAGCCTGAAGCTCCATAGAGGACTGATGCATAGAAGTGCTGGTTCCACGGGGGGTGGGGGGGGGGGGGGGTAGGTAAAGCTAATTCTGCTAAGATTCGGAGAAATGACAGAATAGACTCACCTCCAGCTATGGGAAGGAGGGCCATTCAGCTCCGAGAGTAAAGTGTTGCCAAGGAAGAAGTGTCTGTCTAGGCGGCAAATGGAAGTAGACAGGAAGCCAAGGAAAGGATGGAGGTGCTTAGCGACCGCTACAGTTTGATTATAAAGTTGACTCTGCTTACAAAGGAAAAATATGAATTACAGAGTCCCAGTCTCAGTACCGTGATATTAAGTATGAAAGGATGTATTTAAAATTGAGACATTAGCCTAATAATTAAAACAATCTATTGCCAGCAATTTGATTTTTATAATATAGTATCAGGTTGCTCCACTAAAACCACGTGACTCATGTTTAGATTTTGTTGCCTTTAGCTTCCAGTTTTGCAACAGTAGGATCACACCAAAGAGAATGCGGCATCTTCTTAGTGAGAGGCAAAATCCCTTTGAAGGCGTCTTCAAAGCATTTGCCTCCACCAAAAGCATTTCAAGTTAAATTTTATCAAATGAAGTTTTGGGTGTAATTAACAGATTAGGCTTCTTCTGAGAAGCAGAGTTTCATTTTTCCCTGTTTCAATTTTTTCCGCTTTTCTCTTGAGACAGGACTAATTTAAAATTTCTAAGGACACTTCAAAGACATCTTCACCTTTAATTTATTATCCGTATTGAAAAATAAGGTTCTTAAATGAAACATAGTATTGGGGAGGCAGGCTGCCAAGGGAAACAGAGGAGAGAAGTGTGTATCTTGATGGATCTGTTACTATCCTTTCCACAGCTTCCCCGTTCTGACAGCTGGAGGCTGAGGACATAAAAGAACAGTTCCATTTTGAGCATTAGAATGCAAATAGCATTGTTGAAGGTTATAATAATCCCCAAGCCGGATGGACGTCAGTGTTGAGATGTGAATTCTAGCGCTTAAGGGACTATTCATTGAATGTGGGCAGCTGAGTTTGAAGAAGGGGCTCAGGTATCTAACAGGAGCCTTTTTTAGGTTTGGGGAAATGAAGCAAAGTTTAATCTTTCATTTTCTTTTAAAGGGAAGAAGAGGAAGAGATTGATGAAGAGGAATTAGAACGATTGAAGGCACAGTTAGATGAGAATAGACAAATGATTGCTACTGTCAAATGCAAACCTTGGAAAATGGAGAAGAAAATTGAAGTTCTCAAGTAGGTTGCAACTTTTTACATACAGAAACATACACCTCAGAAATCTGATTACCTATGTAGTATAGATGATGCTATAATCACATGCGTGCATATGCCAGAGAGCTTTGGGATTAATAATTATAATAATTGTGAACGACATCAGCATGTAGGCTCCTGGAACTTCTGTGGTCACCTTGAATCATCTACTCCTTAAATTGGGGTTACTTAGCTACACTATTTCTCTGCAAAACAGTGAACTTTACAGGTCTGTGTGGTTGCTTGCTTTGTTTTTCTATAGCATTCTAGATTCTAGTGAACTTTCCCATCATGATTCTCATGAAAGCACAGGGAGGCTGCTACATTGACAGAACAGTGAATAGGATTCAGTTGAGGCTTGTGCTACCATCTAGTCCTTGCTCCCATGGGAATTATCCCCTTTCACTCTCATGTAGACTGCTGAGGTGGGCGCAAACACACCCAGCACATAGCTTTCTAAACGTCTCGTATGCAAAATCAAGCAAGCATCTCTTTCTGGGGTCGGGGTGGGGGGTGGAGAGATATCATTGTTTTCCTTGCTGTGACCTTGGGAGTGGCAGGCTGTGCAAAGGCACATGGCTGCATTGATACCTATGTCTCCATCTTTCGATTTTGCCACAGATGTTATTTTTCCATGAGACAGTTTTATATGTGGTGGTGAGTTTCCAAAGTTATCTTCCTCCCAGCCCATTTCATCAATAATGCTGTCAAAGGATAGGATCACCTAGTTGTTGCTGGAAATGATTAAAGGAATTGAAGGAGCTCTCAGGATTGTTCTCTTCTAAGCCTGACTCTGCTAGAGTCAGTGTATTATTTGAGGAAATTACTTTAGTTTTTAACTTCTTGAGAGCTCCGTTACCACATCTAAAAAATAAAAACCACCTTTTGTTTTTGGATCCTGGCAGTCCTTTACTGAGTTTGTGTCTGTCTGTTTGGCTATCAAAATACTTTTAATTTAATGAAATGATAATGCTGGTGACATAGGTTTAGAAGTATCCTTATTTGGCAATCTACAAATCTTTTCTGGCTCCTGAAATATATTTTGAGATAGGAATAGCTCATGAAATTTCTAAACCTGAGACACACATATTTTATTGGAACCTCTAGCTCACCCCTACATGATCTGGAAAGCTTCATTCCTTTTTCTCTTTCTCCAAACCTCACTGTGGTGATATTTTATCTGTGTACTCCAAGAAGTTTATCTGAGGATCAGAGGAAAAAGCCAGCCACTATAGAGGTAAGCATAGAAGTCAGGCAATTGTAGCACACACCTTTAATCCTATCACTTGGAAAGCAGAGGTCCATCTGGATCTCTGTGAGTTCAAGGCCACATTGGAAACAGAGCCAGGTGTGGTGATACATACCTTTAATCCCAGCATTAACCATAAAGGTCTGGAAGCCTGTACAGACAGGCAGGAAGTGACAGAGCTGGGCAGGAAGAGGAAGTGATGTAGCTGGGAGAAGAGAGGAAATGAAATGACAGAACAGAAAGGCATATAGGCGTGGGTATACAGGAAGTAGGTCCCTTTGGCTGAGGATCTCCAAGTGGTGATATTTAACCCCAATATCTGGCTCCCATTTTTTTTATTAGTAAGACGGTTTAGCACTTCGTCTTACGCCCCACCCTCTCAGAGAATCTCCAACAAATGAAAGGTACCAAAAAGCCCAGTTCTGCATTCTTGGCAACTATTACAAGTTCCTCCCCTGTTGTCTCCAGCTGCCCAAGTCCCTGCTTAAGCATTCAGCTTTTGACCATACTTTGGTACAAACCCAGCTACCTACAACCTGTATCATCCCCCTGCTTTACTTCGGGCCTGCAGCTTCTCTGGCCTCCATCTCTGGGACTTGAGAACCCACCTAGAAGTTGCTTTGTTCAAATAAACCTGTTGATATACTTTTCCAATTCAACTTGATCCGGCTTACTGTGTTGGCAGAGAAACCTATTATTGGGGGACAGAAAACCTATTAACACACACACACACACACACACACACACACACACACAACTATATATAGAAGTTTAAGTATTAGAAAATAATAGTCATGAACTTTCAGAGAATAAAACTGAGGAAGAATGCCAAGTAGCAGCCTGGAGCTATAGAAAAACCATTTTACCCTAACACACAAACATGCCACACACACACACACACACACACACACACACACACAGACACACCTCTTTACCTGCAACTCCCATGTAAGACAGTAGAGTAGATACAGACCTCAAACTTGAGTTTGAATTTCTTGCCTTCAATTTGTTGACTGTAGAAAATTGAAGGAGGTATAGTGACTTTTTGACCCAACGTTTCTCATGAAATTATATTTCTAGCATGATATGCCATAGAAAGCATGTGGGATGGTGTCAACACACAGCACAAATCTGGGAAACACCGCTGAGAACAGATTTCACATCCATGACCTGCGGTATGATAAAATGCAAGAGAGAACTGGGAATCGACAGGGCTAGGTACAGGAAACCTAGTTACAGGGGGACTCAGGAGCTGTGGAGGATGGCAACACTTTGGTAGTGTATAGCCCAGTTACCAGATTTTAAAGTGTTAACAAAAGGAAATAGAGGATCTCTTGACAGTTTGGCAAAATCTGAGCCAGATCCCTCTCGGCTCTCTAGAAACATGCCTGTATTACCGTCTATGCACTGCTGATGCTTGGGATTGTGGCTGCCCTAATTTTCCTGTGGGAAGAACATGTTAATGTTAATGCCACATTTGTCTTCCTCTGCAGGCCTTGAAGCTTTGTGAGCTTCTTCATATAGATTCCAGTGCTCACTGACTCATAGAATATGCTGGAAGGTTCTTCTGCCCCAACATCACTAGGACAAGAGAGTCAGACAGTTTTCCCTCTGCTTTTGTCTCTTTCAGAGTGTGCTGGCTAATTTCCCGTCAGCTTGACACAAGCTAGAGTCATCTGAGAGGAGGGAATCTCAATTGAGAAAATGTCTCCATAAGACTGGACTTCAGACAAGCCTGCAGGGCATTTTTTTAATTAGAGATTGGTGTGGAGTCCTAGGTTCTACAAGAAAGCAGGCTGATCAAGCCATGGAGAGCAAGCTAGTAATCAGCATTCCTCCATGGCCTCTGCATCAGCTCCTGCTTCCAGGTTCCTGCCCTGTTTGAGTTCCTGTCCTGGCTCTCTTCAATGATGAATAGTACTGTGGAAGTGTAAACCAAATAAACTCCTTCTTCCCCAAGTTGCCCTTGGTAATGAGGTTTTATCACATCAGTGGTAACTCTAATTAAGACATAGAAAAATCTACTTTGAAAGAGTATTTTCAGGATTATGTTTTTCCCAGAAGCAACCTCAAGACTTTGTTCTTGCTAAGTCTGTAGGACCAAGTCCATAGGCTCACCATTACTGGAACAGACATTTTGTCCCAGGTTTAAGTCTATGTGGAATTCCAAGACTTCCCTTTTTGCTCTGGAGTCCAACATGTATAAAATTTCTAAAATTGGTTATAGAGAGGGTGAAGGCTTTTGGGCTTGTCAAGAGAAAAGTCTAATGGCAGCTTATGGTTCTGGGAGGGGGGAGGTTGGAAGTCATTCAGCAATCATTACCAAATCTTTATTATTTATTTTTTATATTTTTGAGATTGTAATATAATTGTATCATTTCCCTTCTCTTTATTCCCTCCTTTCGAATTCATGGCCTCGTTTTTCATGTCTTTCTTAAATACAAAAATACAACTTGCTCAGTTTATATAATGTTCCTTGTGTGTATGTTTTCAGGGCTGAACTTTTAAAGAACATTTCTCACTAGGAATATAAACATCTTCAGGGATCCCAGTCAAAGGATAGTAATGGAGCTAGAAAGGTAACTTAGTGTCAGAGCATGTGCCCTTCTGTGTGTGAGGCTCTTGGTTCAAATGCCAGCACTGCAAAAATGGGTGAGGGGGAAAGATGGTTAAGCAGTCTACGCAGACTGTACTCTGTAGGTGGGAAGCTTTGGGAATGGTTGTGTCTCCATAGGAACTCTCCAGCAAGGCTCAGGAGTGGGTGCTTGGCATGTTCAAAGCTATGGATTTGGTTCTATAGAGCTGAAAGGAACTCCTTTACTTTAGTCTCCCCACCCATGTACAGTTGTGCTTCTCATTCTATGTCCTTTGTGTGAATTCAGTTTAGAATGTATTTAAATACATACAGATCTCTGCATAGACGACCCAAGATAGAAGTCTTTATTTCTTACTCTAAAAATCATTGGTACAAGAGCAGGAACTAGAGCCACTGTGTTCAGCTCTGAGAAGCAGAAGCTGTAATTAAGTACATCACCCTGTGGATAGTTTATGAAGTGGTTGAGAATATGTGTGCAGGGAGAAGGGGAAAGTGTGGTGCACTTTTCCTTTACCCAGAAGTCAAGGATAATTTACATTATTTATCTATCTATAAAATTTCTACCAGTGTGAACATTAAGTATATTCCATAGTTCAGTTACTCATAAGTTTTGCACAGAGGTTGCATGACTAGAACTTCCTGCTTGTAAAAGGCAGCCACACTCACTAGGGGTGAAATAACACACCTGGATGGAAAATAACTGGCATAACTTCTTACTCACCAGAAACCCAAACCTTTGACTACAACACAGCATTACAACTAAGACTAACTGACCAACCACCTTATTTTGCTGCTAGGATGTAGCCTTAAAAACAAACAAACAAACAAACAAACCAAAGGACTGGACTTTGATCTAAAGCTACCTCCAACTTCAGCAATTTACAAATCCAAGAGGGTGGATTATGGTCCATGGTTCTCAGATTGCTGTCCTCAGAGGTCAAGTGGTTTGGCCAAATCGGTTCAGGGCAAGGAGGTCCTGAGGTAAGAGGGTGGGCACCATGTGGTCACTCGCCAGCTACACCCGGAAGAGGTCTGTGTTTTGCTTATTGTGTACAGTGTTTGCTTGTGAAACACTCACGGAAGAATGAATGCTTCCATGGAGGTTAAAATAAGAAACATTACAAAATGGATCCTATCTGAGTACTTTAAGATGCTTATTTTAGGGAGGGATCAGTTCTAACTTTTCAGGAATCCACAAATGACAGTGTATGAGCTCTTCAGGTTTCCTTTTTCATGGAGTTGGCTCATGATAAAATATCCGCTAAAGTGACATACTTTAGATAACAAAAACATTAGATATCATATTGAATAATTTCTAAGTTTTGTAGAACCCTGACCCAGTGGTTCTGGAATCTGTCCACTTTGGCTGGCTGTATCTGTGGTTTATTAGTTGAGGCTAAGGAGCCGAGTAAGGTACCCTTAGCATTTCATTTAAACATGAACAGGGACTGGCAAATACAAGCCATGAAACTAATAGTTCTCCCTGCTCAGTCTCACTCACCGAACCAGCTTCACTTGCTTTGAATTTATTTTTGCTTTAGTTTTGGGGTGAGGAAGTTAACATGTTTCTAGAAAAGTGAGATCAGACTAAGCTTGATTTTCTGAGCCGAGCTCTCAGCCCCACCTCCTTCCTTGGGGCTTAAGTTCATTGTGAGCAGCTGTCAGGAGATATTGAGCACACAT
Source organism: Peromyscus nudipes (assembly GCA_902168325.1). Taxonomy (NCBI): domain Eukaryota; kingdom Metazoa; phylum Chordata; class Mammalia; order Rodentia; family Cricetidae; genus Peromyscus; species Peromyscus nudipes. Next base: position 37,808 of record CABHPH010157779.1, read on the forward strand.
ATTTTCTTCATCTGACTTTGTACAGAAATGAAAGATTGCACAAAAGAGGATTTTTAAGCATGCGGACACACCCAAGAACATAATTCATCACACTGGTTTCTTTTTCAGCTCACCCGTATAATGATACACAGGTCTTTGTCTCCTGGTCCTCACATCATCTAGTGCGTAGACAGCATTTTCACCTGAAGAACAGGAGACTATACATCTGAACTTCAAAATGTCATATTGATAACTAATTTCTCCATGATTTCACACATTTCTGTCAAGTGGGAAACAGTATAGTTTCTGAAACTCTCTGTGTCTTGAGTTTTCTTACTGTGCATAGAGATAAATGTAACCCTACTTTGTGAAGTTCCTGGGAAGAAAGCAACATAGGGCTTGAACCAGGCCAGGTGGCCTGTATCTGCAATCTCCACTGGAGAAGTGGAGGCCAGCCTGGGTTACATGAACTCAACTAAAAAAGCAAACTAAACAAAACAATAACAAACACACACACAAACAAAAAAGTACTCCAGCACAGTCATGCTGCTTATTATTCTTCTGTCTCCTTTTACCCTCTAACCTTTACTTCTGTGTTATTATGATTTTACACATTAAAAAAAATGAAAGTTCTGTGAGGAAAAGTAGTTGGTTTGTACAGTGGTACATTTGAATAATTGTATGCAAATTCTCCTTCCAGAATAGATTTTGATAGATAATATAAATATAAAAAGTATATGAAAAGCACACCTGTGTGTGTGTGTGTGTGTGTGTGTGTGGTACAAGTTTCCTGGTGGAATATTTAGGGTCACTCTTGTATACTGTCATATTTGCAAATAAAGATATTTTTACTTCTTCCTTTCCAATTTGCAACCCCTTGATCTCTAACAGTTGTGTTAATACTCTAGCTAAGACTACAACTACTATAGTGAATAGGTATGGAGAGAGTGGACAACCTGTCTTGTTCCTGATTTTAGTGAAATTGCTTTGAATTTTTCTCTATTTAAGTTGATGTTGCCTATAGGGTTGCTGTAAATTGCCTTTATAATATTGAGGTCATCCCTTGTAGCTGAATCAAAGGCCTTTTCTGTCTCAAAGGAGATGCTAGTGTTGTTTTTGCCTTTCAGCTTATCTATATGGTGGATTAAATTTATTGTTTCATGTTTATTGAACCATCTCTACATCTCTGGGAGAAAGCCTACTTGTTCATGGTGAACAATCTTTTTCATGTAGTCTTAGATTTGTTTTGCAAATATTTTATTGAGAATATTTGCATGTATGTTCATAAGGAGAATTGGTCTGTAATTCTTTGTTGGGTTATGTGGTTTGGTATCAGGGTAACTGTGGCCTTATAAAATGAATTGGGCAATGTTCCTTCTGTTTCTATTTTGTGAAATAATTTGAGTTATTTTGGCATTAACTCTTCCTTGATAGTCTGGTAGAATGCTTTGCTAAAACCATCTGGCCTTGGGCTTTTTGTAGTTGGTTGACTTTTGATAATAGCTTTCATTTAAGTAAGGGTTATAGGTCTGTTTAAATGTCTATCTGATCTTGATTTAACTTTGGTAAGTATGTATTGAGAAAATTAGTCATATCTTTCAGATTTTCCTATTTGGTGGAGTACAGGTTTTTAAAGGATGTCCTTATGATTCTCTGGATTTTCTTAGTGTCTGTTGTTATGTTCCCCATTTTCATCTCTAATTCTGTTAATTTGGATATTCTCTCTCTGACTTTAGTTAATTTGGATAAGGGTTCCTCAAACTTATTGATTTTTCTCAACGAACCAATTCTTTGTTTCATTGATTCTTTGTGTTGTTCTCTTTGTTTCTGTTATTTAATTTTAACCCAAAGTTTAATTATTTCTTGCTGTCTACTCCTTTTAGGTGTGATTTCTTCTCTTAGTTCTAGAGCTTTCAGGTGTGTTGTTAAGTTATTCATATGAGATCTCACCATTTTTTTTTCAAGTGAGATAGTGTTTCTCTGTGTAGTTTCTGTCTTGGAACTCACTTTGTAGACCAGGCTGGCCTCGAACTCAGAGATCTGCCTGCCTCTGCCTCCTGAGTGCTGGGATTAAAGGTGTGTATCACCACTTCCTGGGTTAATTTTTTGTTGTTGTTGCTTCAATTTTTTAAAGGTAGTTACTAACAGCTCCTTGAACTGCCTTCATTGTGTTCCATACATTTGGGATATGTTTACATTCATGTTCATTCAATTCTAGAAAGTCTTATTTCTTTATTAATTTCTGCCTTGATGAATTTTTCATTCAGTCATGATTTGTACTGGTTTTATGAGTTTGTAAACTGTTGTTGCTATCGAGTTTTAATCTGTGGTGGTCAGATAGGATGCAAGGTGTTATTTCAATTTTCTTGTATCTATTGAGACTTGCTTTGTGTCCAACTATGTGGCTCAATCTTGGAAAAACTTCCATGAGGTTCTGAGAAGAAAGTATATTCTTTTGTGTTTGTGTGAAATACTCTGTAAATATCTGTTAGGTCCATTTTGTTTACAATGTCAATTAGCTCCAGCATTTCTCTGTTTAGTTTTTGTCTGGGTTACCTGTCTATTGGTGAAAGTAGGGTATTATAGTCTCCTACTATCAGTGTGTGAGGGCCAATATGTGATTTAAGCTGGAGTAGTAGTTGTAGTAATAGTAGTAGTAGTAGTAGTGGTGGTGGTAGTGGTGGTGGTGGTGTGTGTGTGTGTGTGTGTGTGTGTGTGTGTGTGTGTGTGTGTATACGTGCGCTTGTTTTTGTTTTTGTATTTTTTAAACAAGCTTGGCTGCCCTTGTATTTGGTGCATAGATGTTAAGAAGAATTGCAATGTCCTCTTGTTGGATTTTTCCTTTGATGTAGTGCCCTTCCCTATCTCTTCTGATTAGTTTTGTTATTTTGTCATATATTAAAATGGCTGCACCAGCTTGTTTCTTAGGTCCATGTTCTTGAAATATCTTTTTTCATTGTTTTACCCAGAATACGGAATACGTCTATCTTTGATTTTAAGGTGTATTTCTTGGTTGCAGCAGAAGGATGCATCCTGTTTTCTCATCCATTCTGTTAGTCTGTTTTGGTTTTTTTTTTTTTTTTTGATATTGAGAGATGTTATTGAGCAGTGTTTGTTGATTCCTGTTATTTTAGTGTGTGTGTTTGTGTGTGTGTGTGTGTGTGTGTGTGTGTGTGTGTGTGTGTTTTTCATCTCTTTATATTTGCTCATCTAGGATTCCTTGTGTTTTCTTTGGTGTGGTTAACGTCTTTATGTTCATTTAACACCCTTATAAATGCTTTCATTTTGTATTCTAGAATTTTTCTCTCAAATTGCTTATTGTGGATAATTGTCTTTCTCCAGTTGGCTTAACTTTCTCTATTTTTCTTCTTTATAAAATCAAAGAAGAAAACATTTTATTGAGAGAAATTAGTTTCAGGCTAATATCAGAAATCTCTTATTATGGTGTCAATGGCCAGTCTCATCACTGTGGCATCAGAATGTGTCTTTCCAATCAGTAACACGCATGGACCTCACAAACTACATTTAAGCAAGAAAAATGGACTTGGTAACTTCCTGTATTAGGATTCAGCCTATTGATAGGTAATTCACCTACGAGTATTCAACAATTTCTCTTTAGTACTATTGGTGCAATTGTGAGTGCCTAACAAATTGTTGTGGTTAATTTTTACTAATTCTTATTAAATACTTTGAAATTCTCACTTAAGAGTTATTAAAAGGAATAATAACAACAACAAAATCTGATCCTCTTTCCCCTTGGCATTTAAATGTTTTATAAAATTTTCTTTACTAAGATGAGCTTTGAAATGCATGATCAATAGATTTTTGTCTGTCTCAGAGCCTTTGTCTGCTTCAGGATTCACCTTCTACATCTCCACTGCACCATTTGACCGCAGTCTTGCAGGTATTCTTATCCTTGCTTTGAATGGGAAGGGTTCTCTGGTGGCCCCAGGGCTACTGCTCCTGTCTTTGGAAAAATGGTGCAGGCGATTATTGCTTTTATACCCACTTTGAAATCTCATTCATGTGGGCTAGTTAAATCAGCCAAAACTTTCTTCCCCAATGGATACTGGAAAGATATGGGTCATGGAAAAATGACTCTATACTATGCCAGTGTTCAAGGATATTTCCCCAAATTGTTGGTAATAAACTTTACTCAATAATTGCCACATTTACTTATCCAAAGTTGAAAAAAAGCTTATTATTTTATCCATATTTAAAAATGAACTATGAACTTCAAAGAAGCAGGGTTTTTATGTAGCAGCATTTAATGGTAATAAATAATAAATGCTATGGATAAGAAAGCCCTAAAGTTTTCTTCCAGATAAATAAAAGTGTGGTTGATGTCATGTGGTTTACTCCTATGGATGATATCCAGGGACTGTGCATGCTAAGCATGTGTTCTACCACTGAACTATACCTGCAATCATAATCGCACTCAGCTTTGCCTATTTCCTACAGCCTTATCTGCCAGTGTTTGCTGCATGATAAAATACACTGAATCAGTTTTCTCAGCATTCAAGAGCTCTCTACCTTACCACAAGTTTTGATAAAACTCAAATAACTGGACTTACACTCTACAGTAGTTTAGCTATAAGTAACAGCTAGTTTTTGCAACTTTTAGTAGACTAAAAATATAATGTTAATTTGAAAGGTGATAAAACAAGATGCATTAGTTAACACTTAAGATTATCTAGGAATGACTTTGAATATATTTGATCTAATACATTAGCAGTAGAAAGAAAGCAAATGTCCTGATAAGTACAAGTGCAAATAATTAGAAAAATGAGTTTTTGCTGTTTTTGGAAACTCTTAGATTGACCTCAGGTAAGGCATACATTGTAGATATAATCTAGTCTATAATAAGAGAACAACTAAGGCCTTTTTTGAGGCTATCTTTAGGGCAATGATGAAGCAATGGCAAGTGTCATACTGTTTTGGGCGTGTTTAAAATGTTTGTTGTCACTGGATGATATCATAGTTATGCTTTATTAAGATAGACATACTAAAATACATGGTTGGAGAACATTATTAGAATATCATAACATGTTGAGATGAGAGTAAAAATGGGAATAATTGTATATTCCTAAAATAACATGTTTAAGATGCTCTCCTTTAGTTACCAGAATTAGAAATTTTTAAATGAGATGAATCACTGCTTTCAAATAGTTGTATTGATAGTGTCACTATATATATATGCATAGATTTACATGTATACTTTGATGTATTACAGATATAAAACATATTCATATAGTCGCAGTGATAGTCACATGATGATTTATGACTCATATCAACTGATTTTTATAGTTTTGCCCACAGTGTTGCTATATTTCATGACACGCACTTGGTCATAGGGGTCAGGATAGTTTAGAGGGGAAGCCATGAAAGAACACAGTGAAATAGTGAGATTCCCAGTCAATTCATCAAAAAGACCAGCCCATGTAGGATTCATGTGCTCTCTGGATGACCTTATCTAAGCTTTGATTCTAGTACAGAGATGGCCCTCCATTCTGAGTTTGCCACGTTGTGAACAATCAGATTCACCAGGCAGTCCTGATTACTTGCAGAATGAACTGGACTACCATGATTTTGAAAAATATCATTTTAAATTGCTTGCCCACTCATGAACCAAAATACAGAACACACAGTTCTAACAGATAATGGAAAATTCTGTCAGAACAATTTAGACCCAGTAGTCCCAGATATCAGTGCACAGTTTGGAAAAAGAAAGCCCTAACTCTTACAAATGTTTTAAAAAATAATCACAAGAACACATAGGTATTGTGGTGAAGTACTTTCCAGTCTTTCCACACAGAATGCTTCTTAGACACAGGCCGCATCCTGAGAATTCTTTTGTTTAACAGTATTCAGAATTCATGAAAAAATGCTTAATTAGAAAACACATGCCTGAAACAAAATCAGTAAATCCTCTTTTCCAAGCCATGTACATGGTCTTGCAGAGAGTTGAGTGTTAATATGAGAATCCTAATCTAAGATTATAGATATGGGTCACTCATGGTGGAAATACGACCTTTGTTAGAGAAATCCTGCAAACCGATGCCTAGAAGGCCATTGGCTTCCTGCTCAGATTCTACCAGCCTCACGCTTTCTCGTTCACTTCTTATCTGCAGCGTCCACTGCGCGCCCCACAGCTTTAAAGCCCCCACTGTGCTTGCCCCAGCACTCCTATTGTAAGC
>CABHPH010157780.1:0-11456 GCA_902168325.1 Peromyscus nudipes
GGCGCCATTTGTAGCTAGAGTTTTCCTGCCTGGCCCACAGTCAGGACAAATCTCTGCCACCCGCCAGTCCCACAGCCGCTCAGACCCAACCAAGTAAACACAGAGACTTATATTGTTTAAACTGTTTGGCTAATGGCTCAGGCTTTGAGCTATCTAGTTCTTACATCTTAAATTAATCCATTTCTATAAATCTATACCTTGCCACATTGCTTGTGGCTTACTGGCATCTTCACATGCTGTTTGTCATGGCGGCGGCTGGCAGTGTCTCCTCAGCCTTCCACTTCCCAGAATTCTCTCCTCCTTGTCCCGCCTATAAGGTATGAAACTTTGCACTCATCAAGATAGGATAGATAATGGAATAGTTTCTCCAAATTTGATAAATACAAATGGACTGGACATTGTGCATGTAATTCTTACCTGATATTTATTCTTATTGTATATATTTTTACTTTGTTAAAGTTAAAACCTTTCCTTTTATTTAGACAGTATCTGATAATTGTGCTTTTTGTACATAGCCTTATTGTGTTAGAGTTAAAACCTTCCTTTTTTATTTAGACAAAAAAGAGGAAATGTTGTGGGATATTTTGACCACACTGATACTCCTGAGACTGACAATAAAGTTAAACCTTGAAGCAGAGGGTGGAGCCAACATTCAGCTGGCCAGAATTAACCACAAAGTTTTGGGTGGGCCCAGATTAGGATAGAGAGACACAGGAAAGAATAGGGAGAGGCTTAGAAAAATGCTTAGGCCTTTCGATCTGAAAGTGTGAAGAGGCAGGGTCAGCTGATCATTCCTCTGTCCCTCTTTGGATCATCAGGTTTTTACCCCAATATCTGACTCCCGAGTTTTATTTAGTAATAGAACAATGTAAGTAATTGCTTCATCTGGTGCTTCAGTCAGTGTTGTATCACATAACAGAAAGCAAACCAAAACACACACTTCAACTTATCTCTTACTATTTTGGTGTGGCTGTTGTTGTGTTTTATAGTAATTGCAAGTGGGATTGCTTTCTTGATTTTTGATTTCAGATAGTTCACTATTAATATATGAAGACTTTTAAAAAAGAATTATTTGCTTTGTATATGTGTGTGCCTGAGTGTATATATGTGTACCACATGCATGCAGAAGCAGGTGAAGGCCAGAAGAGGGCACCAGATCCCCTGGAACTGAAGTTATCAGCAATTGCTGGCTGCCTGGTGTGGATTTTGGAAAACAAATCCATGTCCTCTGTAAGAGCATTGAGCATTGAACCATTTTTCCAGCCAAAGTTTTAAAATATATATATATTTTGGGGCCGGAGAGATGGCTCAGAGGTTAAGAGCACTGGCTGTTCTTCCAGAGGTCCTGAGTTCAGTTCCCAGTAACCACATGGTGGCTCACAACCATCTGTAATGAGATCTGGCTCCCTCTTCTGGCCTAAAGGAATACATGCAGGCAGAACACTGTATACATAATAGATAAATGAATCTTTCAAAAAAATACATATATTTTAAAATTAGTAGTTATGTGTACATACCCATAGAAACCAGAAAAGTACCAGATCCCTTGGAGCTCCAGTTACAGGCAGTTGTAAGTTGTCTAATGTGGGTGCTGGGAATTGAACCCAGGTCCTCTGTAAGAACAGTATACAGTCGTAACCACTGAGCCATCTCTCCAGCTTTTAAAAAAACAACAACATGGTTTTATGTACTCTAGGCTGGCCACAAATTCCCAACTTAGCTGAGGCTGTTCTTGAACTCTTGACCCTCCTTTTTCTATCTTCCTAATGGTGGGATTATAGGCATGTGCCACTACACCCAAGAGTATGTGGTGCTGGGGCTGGAACTCAGTTTTAAGCATGCTAGGCAGAAGACATTCTAGCTGCTAAGTCGCTTCCCTGGTCATGAAGACTGTGAGTGATAGCAGAATCTGGGGGAGGGGTGGTGGGAAGTCAAAGATGCAGCTACACACCTTGCCCACCCCTCACCGGCCCCTAACATTGATAGTACTGAGGGCCTTTGGCCCAGCCTCACTCCCATGGGTCAGGCACATTGCTGTGTCTCGGCACAGCAGCTGGGCAGAGTCACCTACTGTGTTCAGTGCAAACTTCTTTTTCAGAACTTTGTTTTGCCACACTGAGATTTAAATTTCAGAGTGAGTTTGCTTTGCTTGGCCTAGGTGTGTCTGAGGTCACATGCACACTCAGGCTAAGGCCAGGTGGCAGACCTGTAGTGTCCACACAAGGGCTCAGGCTGCCAGCACAGGACGTAGGAGGGGTTTTAACAGGGAGAGCATTGCCTACCCCAACTTCTCTAGAAGCTGAACTTCTTTGGTGGTATAGGAGGAGACAACCATTGACTCAGGGTTGAACTTCCTCAGAGACAGGCCCCTCAAGGAAGAAAGAGGCTCTGGGATGGGACCAGCTGAAAGTACAGGCCAGTCTAACTCAGAGGTGGCCAGGACTTCCTTCTCTCCCTTGTGTGGGCCCCATGCCCCTGGATATACAAAGCTGGTTTCACCAACTTCAGTCCGAGCTAGCCTTGACTTTGACTTTATTCTGATAAACACATCATAGAGGTGGTGATGTTGGGTCAGTTCTGAAATCCAGTCCCCTCAAACCCTGAGCTTCCATGGCAGGGCTCTCCATCAGTCCACCATGGACTTCCAACCCAGGTCATGGTGATGTCAACCACAATAGACCTTCTGCTTAAGACAAGCTCCAATGTCCCCAAACCTAAGAGTCCCTCAGCTGAGCCCAGAACTGTGAGCGACACCCATGAACCGTTTTTCTTTGTAGAGATGGACTTGTCTTACACAGGCTGGTCTAGAACTCTTTTTTTTTTTTTTAAATAAATCTTTTTGTTTTGTTTTGTTTTGTTTTTCGAGACAAGGTTTCTCTGTGTAGCTTTGTGCCTTTCCTGGAACTCACTTTGGAGACCAGGTTGGCCTCCAACTCACAGAGATCCGCCTGCCTCTGCCTCCCGAGTGCTGGAATTAAAGGCGTGTGCCACCACCGCCCGGCTTGGTCTAGAACTCTTGAACTGACTGGACCCTCCTGTCTCAGCCTTCTGAGTACTGGGACTGTAGACAGCTGTGGTTTTTAAGTCTCCATATTAGTTAGCTTTCTTTTCTTTTTTTTTTTTGGTTTTTTGAGACAAGGCCAAACCCATGTCCTCTGCAAGAGCAGCAAGTTCTCTTAACAGCTGAGCCCTCTCTCTAGCCGCCCAGCTGCGCTTGTTATACAGCCCAGACCTACCAGCTCCTGGGATGGTGCGGCCCACAGTGGGCGGGGCCTTCTCACATCAATCATCAGTCATGACCGGCTCTCACAGACATGGCCAGAAACCAATGTGATGGAGGCAATTCTTCAGTTTGAGGTTCCCTCTTCCCAGGTGACTCCTGGTTATGTCGAATTGACTTTTTTTTTTTAATTTGTTAGTTTTCAAACTAACCAGGGCAGCCCCTAAGTTTAGATTCCGTTTGCCATGCAGCAATCCAGCCAGAACACCCCGTTGATATTCATACAGGATTAAAACATTTCCATGCTCATAGAACTTTGCTATCTTTTTTTATACTTGTGCCTCTGTGTGTGTGAGCATGTGTGTGAGCATGTGTGTGATTACAGGTATGAGCATGCCAGAGTGTGGAGGGGGAGGTTCATAGGATACCTTTAGGTGTCAATCCTTGCCTTCCACCTGATTTGAGACAGGGTCTCATCGCTCCTGTGTACCCTAGGCTAGCTCACCCAAGAGCTTCTGAGCAATCTCCTGCCTCAGCCCTCCATCTCACCGTAGAGCTGGACTACAGGCATGCACTATGAAGGCTGTTTTTACACAGTTCTGAGGATCCGAACTCAGGTCCTCCAGCTTGCAGGGTAAGCACTTGTCTTAGTTTGAGTTTTTATTGCTGTGAAGAGACACCATGACCGCTGCAACTCTTAGAAAGGAAACATTCAGTTGAGGGTAGTTCCCTTACAGTTTCAGAGGTCCAGGCCATTATGATCACGAAGAGGAGCCTGGCAGTGTGCAGACAGACGTGTTGCTGGAGGAATAGTTGAGAGTCCCGTATCTTGCAGGCAACAGGAAGTCAACTGACTGTCACACTGTGGGAAGCTTGAGAAAAGAGACCTCAAAGGCTGCTCCCACAGTGACACACTTCCTCCAACAAGGTCACATGTCCTAATGGTGCCACTCCCTTTGGGGGCCATTTTCTTTCAAACCACCACAGCTTTTTACCCACTGAACTGCCCTCCCTGTACCCCTATCTCTATTGACTTCTGTATCTCTATTTTTATTTATCGAGACAGGGTCTTGCTATGTAGCACTGTCCTGGAACTGGCTGTGTAGACCAGAGTGGCCTCAAACTCCCGGAGATGTGCCTACCTTTGCTTCTAAGTGCTGGGATTAAAGGGGTGGGCCACCACATCTAGTGACTTTTATTTTAATTTAAAATACGTTTTTTAATAGAAGCAATAAAAACATTATGAAAAGAAAAAGGGGACAAGAAACCATTACCTCTCCAGGATTGGGGCTTTAACCATAATCATCATTAGCACTGAGTCAGGTAGTCATTCACTGATTTTTCCTATGTTCACATGCATCTCTGTCTGTCTGTATATCTCCCTGCCTGTCTGTCTGTCTCTGAGTTACCCAGGCTGTGACTAGGATGCATGATTGAAGGGACTCTGCTAAGGAGTTTCAGTGGGGAAAGCAGCCCAGCCTCTCCAGATAGGCCCCGTGCATCATGAGGCATGGAGGTCAAGGTCAGAGAGGGTGCTCTGAGGAAGAAAGCAGGCTTAGAGACTGGAGGATGCCAGACTTGGCTTTGAGGATGAGGATGGTCATGCCCACTTTGATATTTGCAAGCTCCTCTCCCCGAGTGTAAGATCATGTGATGTGGCTCTAAGCTATTGTGTCTGAGACCATCTGTTTGAGCAGCAAAGGGCAGAGCATTCTGTCTGTCGCCCTCTACCAGACAGGGAGTCACTTTCATGGTTGAAGTAGGAACCAACAAGCTGGTACTCAGATGGGCAAGGGGGCTTCTTGGGACACACAGTGGCTAAGGGCTGAGGCCATCCACGGCTTTACTGAGAAACACCACAGGGACTCCTGGAAACCAGCAGACACTGGTTTCTGCCTGTTTTCTTCACTCTTTTTCTTTCATGCTGTTTCTTGGTAATAACCCTGGAACTTCTCTGGAAGTCCCCGTGGTAGTAAAACGAAAACCAAGTGTTGAAATCACAGAGGTCACTGGCTCCTCGGACATTCTCTGCTGTTAGTGCCACTAAAGATTTCCCTGTACAGATACAACATCCAGCTTCCTTCAGGGACTACATGGACCACAGGGCCTTTGGAAGATCTGCTTGGATTTCAATTGTAAGGCGGACTTCTGCTTCAGAAACTCTCTGCAGGTTTGGAGACAGTGTCAGGATTAAATATGGCCACTTGAGAGGGGATCAAGAGCTGGAGCAAGCAAGATCCTTCCCCTTGGGTAGGCTGTCCATCAGCTGAGCTCAAAAAGGTCTTTGAGGCCCAGCATTTCCCCATAGGCCCTTGGCCTTGACCTGTTTGACAAAATCTATACATCTTGAACTTGAAGCTCCCCGTGGGTGTGGCCCCAAAGGCTCTGTTTGTACCCTGCCACCCAGCTCCCTGAGCGCTCACCCTGACATTTGCTCCACAGTTCTCCCCCCAACTTATCAGCCTCCAAGATGCAACTGATGAAGCCCTACAGAGTGCTTTATTTATTATTTTTGAGATAGGGTCTCCCTATGTAGCCAAGGCTGGCCTTGATCTGCCTGCCTCAGCCTCCCAAGTGCTGGCGTTTTGTGCATGTACTACCAAGCTTGCATACCACTCTAAAATCATTTCTTCCCTTTCTCTGTGTCTAAGTCAATGTAGGACGCTTTTTTTTTTTTTTTTTTTTTTTTTTTTGAGACAGGGATTCACTGTCTCTGGCTGGCATGGGACTCGCTGTGTAGAACAGGCTGGCCTCAACTCACAGAGTTCTGCCTGTGTGCCTGCTTCTGCCTCCTGAGTGCTAGAATTAAAGACACAAACCATCATGCCTGGCCACTTTTAAAAAAATGTATTTGTGTGTGTGTTGGGGAGCATATGGTTTGTACATTTTAACTTCATTAAAAAGTAAAAGTGACCGCAGATAAATCTAAAATCCGTAACCCAGACTCCATGCCCTGTGTGACTGAGCCCACACTCTGGCCACAGCTGTCTACTGGATTTTTGCCACAGGGCATTTGCACGTGCTGTCTATGTTCAAGTGTCTCTTCTTGCCTTCTGTGTGCTAATGTCACACGGGTGTCCTCATAAAGACAGTCCCGCGGGGATCTGGCTAGGGTCTGAGCCCCTGTGACCTGTTTTCATGCTCCCCTCTGCCTTCTGTATTTGGTTCTCACAACAGTTGTTCTGAAATGGGGATCTGGTTCTCGCAGAAGACGTTTGGCAATGTCTAAAAGACATTTTGTTTATCTTGGTTGGGGGGGCGGTTTGACACTGGCATCCAGTGAGTAAAGGCATCAGACACCGCTGACCTCCCTGTCACATGCAGGTCAGTTTCTACCACAAGGAATAATATCCAGGCAGGTCACGAGGTCAGCAGAACTGAGCTGAGAAACCCACAGGAACCTGTGATCCAGATCCTGCCTCCTGCCAGCCACCAACTCTTCCACTGTGTATCTAGTTGTCTAGTGCGGCCACTCTCCGCGCTTGGCATGATGCCTGACGGCCGGAGTGTGTCTGAGCAGTTCTCTGACTGTGGCTATCACTGGTGCTTAATAAATGTGCTGAAATGATGATACCCTTTAGAAAGGATTTTTTTATTTTGAGGGGGTTTCGAGACAGGGTTTCTCTGTGTAGCCCTGGCTGTCCTGGAACTTTCTCTGTAGACCAGGCTGGCCTCAAACTCACAGAGATCTGCCTGACTCTGCCTGGGATTAAAGGTGTGCACCATCTTGCCTGGCTTTAGAAAGGGTCATTAACCCAGGACACAAGAGGTCTGCTCTGTTCCCATCTTCATGACTTTTCAAATATCATTTGGGAAAAAAATGTGTTAGAAGAGAGATGTGGGGGCGGGAGGGGGGAAAGGAACAAAGACTGGAGAAGGGAGGGAGGAGAGAAGGTGGGATGGGGAGAGGGAGGGAGAAAAGGGAGGAGGAAGTGAGAGAAGAATGAGGAGGAGGAGGAACCTGGGTGGAGTTCCCGTACTGTCTCTTCACTCTCCGCTTTACAAGCCCCAGCTTTCTCATCTGCAAAATGGGAATTATACAATGAAATTCACTGTGCCCGAGATGCCAGCTACCCTGTGCTCCGCAAAAGGCTTCTTACCCCTCTGTCTCTTCTCTCCCTCCCTCTCTGTGGACCAGGCTGGCCCCAACCTCACAGAGATCTGAGTGTGTCTGCCTCCCAAGGGCTGGGACTATAGGTGAGTGTCACAAGGCCCAGCTCCTGCCAACTTCCAACAGGTGACACCCTGTCCCTTTTTGCATGTCATTGTCTCCTTCTTTTCTTCCTCCTCCTCTCCTCCTCCTCCTCCTCCTCCATCTTCATTGTATTTAGATGTTGTTTTGCTCTTTCTTTCTGGCTGTTGGAGTGCAACGGTCTAGAACACAGAAGAAAAAGACTTCTCCCTCCAGCTGCTCAGCCTCCTCCAGCTGGTGAGGTGGTGGTCTACACAGTGTGGAAATCCCCCCAGCCCTAACCCCAAGGCAGGAGACTGAGGCCTGGCTACCACTATGGTAGTATTAAGTCCATAACTTGCCCAACAGCCAGGCGCCTGCCTTCTGTGGCTTGCTCTCCTCACCCTAAGTGTTTTCTTCATGTCCCTCAAATGAACTGCGGGCACAGACAGCCCCTCCAAGGTTCATGATGTGCTGTTAGGGGGTCTAAACCAAGCCAGATGTCAGTTCAATGGCACTGCAAAGAGGTTTTGTGGGTGTTCGAGGCAGGGTCTCCTGGCAGCCAGACTGGCTTTGATCTCTCAATCATCCTGCCTCAGTGCTTGGGATTATGTGTGTTCCCTCACCCAGCTATAGTTCTGTCCACAGAATAGCATGAGACTGGGAGATCACTCAGTGGGCAGAGTGCTTGTTCCACAGTATGAGGACCTGAGCTGGGATCGCCAGTACCCACATAAGAAAGCCAGGTGCTGGGAGACAGGGACAGGAGAGTCCTGGGGGGCATCCATCCTAGTCTAATTGGTGAGCTTCAGGGTTGGGGAGAGATCCTGCCTCAAAAAGTGATGTTGAGGCAGGGCAGTGGTGGCTCACACCTTTGATCCCAGCACTCAGGAGGCAGAGGCAGGAGGCTGTCTGGGAGTTGGAGGCTAGCCTGGTCTACAGAGTGAGTTCCAGGACGGCCAAGGCTACACAGAAGAAACCTGTCTCAAAAAACAAAACCAAACCAAACAAACAAACAAAAAATGTTGAGAGCGATTAAGGAAGACACCCACATTGATCTCTGGCCTCCACATGCACAAAAACATGTGTGCTTACACACACACACACACACACACACACACACACACACACACACACACACGATCAGTCTATGCCAGGCTGTTTCCCCACTAACACTCTCCTGCTTCCCATTTGGGGCTCAGGCTGTGTTCCCACTTCCTTCATCAGGCTTCGCCCACCCCTGGTGGCATCAGTCACAGCCTTAGGGCAGGGCGCAGGGGCTCCTTTGTTGCAATTCTTAGAAAGTGACTCTCACTGGAACAGAGTCCAGGATATTGTCCTTTGAGTCTCTAGCCTGAGGCGTCTCTCCCTCCTGTTGAGAGGCTTCTGGGAAAAGTCAATTGAGTTAAAAGTTGACAGGAAGCAATCAGCTTGGTTCTACACTTGCCTTTGTTAGATGTTCTAGGGATGATGGTTAGTGAGTAAAACAGTTGGGCATAAGCAAGAGGGCCTGAGTTGGGGTCTCCAGAACCCACACAAAGCCTGAGAGTACAAGTCTGTAACCTCAGCGCTCCCACACAGAGATGGGAGCGGAGACAGGAGGATCTCCAGCAGCTCGCCTGGTGTACAGAGCTGCAAACAGTCTCAGACAAGACGGAAGGTGAAGACAGACTGCAGAGGTTGTCTTTGACCCCGACATGTGCACTGTGGAGACGTGCGCAGACTCTCACACAGGAATGTGAATTTACAGACCGCAAATGTACACAAAGACCCAAAATTGGGGCCGGAGAGATGGCTCAGTGGTCAAGAGCACTGGCTGTTCTTGTAGAAGACCTGGCTTCAGTTCCCAGCACCCACATGACAGCTCCCAACCACCTGTAACTCACTCAGTTCCAGGGGTCCGACGCCCTCTTCTGGCCTGTGTGAGCACTGCACTCATGTGGCACACAGACATACATGAGGCAAAACACCTGCACACACAAAATTAAATAAACGAATCTAAAGTAAAACATGTAAAAAGACCAAAGTTTTCTTCTCCTGTAATTCTCTCCACTTTCTAATGTGAGAGTTCAGAGTGTCTGCTGATTCAGGACTCTGCATCCCAGCTGTTTTCTTCTCTCAATTTCCCATAAGCCAAAGCTCCAAAAAGGAGCGTGCGACTTAGCACCAGCCAATCAGCACACTCACTACAGTAATTGGCTTGGGGTGGCCTTGTGGTATTAATGGGTCCGATCAGAGCTCACCTCAGGGTTGGCCACCAGGATGGCAGGTTGTCTCCTGCTGGCAGATGAGCTAGGTTTGTGAGAGTCTGTTTCAAAGAATGTGTGTGTGTGTGTGTGTGTGTGTGTGTGTGTGTGTATGTGTGTGTTTATTTATTTTTCACAGAATACTGCTTGCTTTGAGCAAAGTTTACCTTTACAGTCCTTTTTGCTTGTTTAAAAATCTCTGCCTGGCAGGCAGATCCCTGAGTTCAAGGCCAGCCTGGTCTACAGCGTGAATTTCAGGACAGCCAGGGCTACACAGAGGAAACCCTGCCTTGAAAAACCAAAAAATAAAATAAAACCTGGGGGCTGGGGAGAAGGCTTAGGAAATAAAGCGCTTGGCTCACAAGTGTGAGGCCTTGAGTTCGAGTCTCCAGAACCAATGGAAAGACTGTATTGAGCGAGTCTGTTCTGCTGTGGGGAGAGCAGAAGCTCTTGACCCAGGTATGCCGGCACACACATCAGGAGACTCTGAACAAGGTGGAAGTGGAGAACCGACCCCCAAGGCTGTCCTCTGACCTCCACACAGGCACCGTGTGGACCCTGCCCTGCCTTGTTTATAAGCCAGAGGCAACCAGAGGAGGGAGAGTCCATGAATTGTTATTTTTATTTTTTTTATTACAACTGTTTCCTAAACTTTTTTTTTTTTTTCATACAACTTCAGACCCTCTCCTACCGTGAGCCAGCCAGAGTCTGGAGCGAAGATCTCCAGGAGAAGCTGTGCTCTTCAGTGGCACAGGGCCTCTGGCATCTTGGTAATGGGGGCTGAAATGACACTGGGTGGGGGTCAGCTCCCAGGGTGTCACTCACAGCCTGAGAGTCTTGGTTTCCTCACCATTTTGGTCAAGGAGTGGGGCCATTTCAGGGACTGTCAGCTGGGTGCCCACAGCGCCTAAGGAAAGTCATGAATGGGGTGGTGGACGGTTTCACACACTGGAACCACAGCACTTGAACAACCAAGGCAGGAGGATTATTGTGAGCTCAGGGACAGCCTGGGCTACATAGTGAATTTGAGGTCAGCCTGAGTTGAGACTTGGTCTCAACAACAACAACAAAACACAGAATAAACTAGAGAGATGGCTCAGGAATGAAGAGCACTTTCTGTTTTTCCAGAAGACCTGAGGTGCCCAGCCCACACATCAGGCTAATGGCCACCAGCTCCAGGGGATTCAGCGCCCTCTTCTGGCCTCTATAGGCATTGCACTCATGTGTGCAAAACTACACACAGGCCCACAATACATAATTAAAAATAAATCTTAAAAAAATAAACAAAACAGAGAAAGCAGGACTGAGGCTCTGCAGCAGCTGGTCTTGCTCAGCAGGTGTGAGGCCCTGTTTGGTGTTGTCCCACCCACCACTCCCACTCACCCCCCCTCCCCGTCCCCTCTCCCAATTTGATAATTGCCTTTTCTCTTTTTCACCTGAGGGGTCACACCCCAAAAATGACCGAGGAGACTTAGTGTGGAGCTAGTGATTTCCAAGATGTCTCCCCACAAGGGGTCCCCTCTCCCACTCTGCTGTCCTGAGCTCTGGTAACTGGATTCCCTCCTTGTCTCCTGATCACCCTCCCTGTCCCACCTCTGTTCCCAATTCTATACAAGAGGTGTGGGGCACAGATGGACAGACAGATACAGAAGCACACAGGCAAGCAAGTAAACTCAGAGAGACTCAGATAGACAGACATACACACTCCTTATGTTTCCAGAAGGCAGGGTACAGCGATCTACACCTGCTCACTCTTGGCCTAACATGCCCAAGGCCCAGGATTCCACTCCTGGTATTTCAACAACAACAAAGCCTTTAA
>CABHPH010157782.1:15234-40656 GCA_902168325.1 Peromyscus nudipes
AAAAACAAAAAACTTAAAAGGTAAGTTTGATAACAGATTAGATACAGCTGGAGAGGGTTGTAAGGAACTGGGAGATAAGTCAGGAGAAAATATCCAGACTGAAGAATAAAACTAAATAGAGCCGTAAATAAGCCAGGCACGGTGGTGCACGCCTTTCATCCCAGTGCTTGAGAGGCAGAGACAGGTGGATCTCTGTGAGTTCTAGGCCAGCCTGGTCTACAGAGTGAGTTCCAGGACAGCCAGGAGAGACCCTGTCTCAAAAAGCATAATGATAATAATAATGATAATAATAATAATAATAATAAAAAATAACATTTGAGACCTAATATTAAAAAATATAAAAGATGTATGTAACCAGAGTCCCAAAGGAGGAAAAGGCACTGGGCAGTGGTAATAGTACAGGAAATGGCAACAGAAGAAAATAGTAAGTGTATGTGGTGGGAGGGAGGGTGGTGGAGATAGAACCTAGGACCTGGCACATGCTAAGGGGGCAGTCCACTAATGAGCTGCGTCCCCACTCCTAACAGGGTCTTTTAAGTAGCCATGGATTTGAAATGAGCCTCTTGCAGGGTAAAGCTAAAGGCCTCGCATGGAACTATTAGATCTCGTGGCTCTGGGGAAGTGTCTGATAAAACAGTTTAAAGGAGGAAAGGCTTACTTTGGCTGAGGGCGTCTGAGGTTCTAGCAGATATAGAAGATGGTGGCATTCATAGTGTGGATCTGAGATGAGGTGCAGATTTCTGAGACGAATGTGTGCTGGGGCCGGGCACAGAGAGCAGAAAGGAGTGCAGGAAGAAGGGACAGAAGATAAGATGTCCTTCAAAGGCTTGCCTCCGGCCAGGCCCCACCTTCCACAGTTCTACCACCTCTTAAGAGTTGCTTCCTTGAGGCTCTTCTGCTCAACAGGAGTCAGCACTCGGGATCAACCAAGCCTGTAACGCATAAACCTTCTGGGTTTATCCAAACTGCAGCAGAATTGCACAATAACATTACTGGAAACAGGCCACTGGGCCACCTATTCCCACCTTCAGCGGACTATGGGCTCCACCAGCACAGAATCTTTGCCTCAAGCTTGCTATTGCCAACGGCTCCACATCTGGCACCTGGTTGCTTGTGGACCGTGTAGGTGACCTCTCTGTCTCTTACCTGTCCATCCTCTCAGAGGCTGGGGCCACTGGCTGGAAGAGTTTGGGAGTCAGCAGGAATGTGGCTCTCACAGGCCAGGCACACTAGCCCTGATCTGAGGGTTGAGATTTGTGGAAGCAAATCCCCTCTCCAGCACACCACAGGTTGTATACAAAATGCTCAGTCTCTCTAACCTCACTGTGCAAAGGGATGCAGCTATCTTGCCTGAGGATGAAATATCAAGTTTGTGCCTTGTCCCTGGCACATGACAGGTGGTTAACAAACTTTGATCACTTACTATTAGCCTACCTACTCCAACTCACTAAACGGGCAACTTCACTGAAACCATGAGCCTCAGCCCCCTTCTGTGCGGATGCCAGGGGCCCCCCCGCACAGCAGTCAGTCCAACCTCCTTCCTCTCTTCTTGGCCACCTGTCATCTGTTGGATACCATTCACATGCCAGACACAGTTCTGGATGCCAAGTTCTCTGCAAGGTGAAGAAAAAGCCCTCGGGGTCCTGGAGTTCACTTTATTTCTCCTTTGTCTGGTTTTGCTGAGACAGGTCTCACTGTGTAGCCCAAGCTGTGCTGGAGCTCACTCTATGACCCACCACGGCTGGCCTCAGACTTGTGACTTTCCTCATTCTCCAGTCTCCTGAGAACTGGGATTAGAGGTGTGTACCACCACATCCGGCCTGGAGCTCACATGCTAGCTGAGAAAGCAGGTGGCCCCTGATGAGCACAGAAATGTATGCAGAGAAAACATAAGCTCATGGTAGAGGGATGTGGCTCAGATGGCTTGCTGGCTAGTTTGATGTCAATTTATACAAGCTAGAGTCACTGGAGAAGAAGGAGTCTCAATTAAGAAAATGCCTCCATGAGATCTGGCTAGAGGCAGGCCTGTAGGGCATTTTCTTAATTAATGATTGATGGGGTGAGGATCAGGCAATTTTGGTTAGGGCCACTCTGAGTTCCATAAGAAAGCAGACTGAGCAAGTCATGGAGAGCAAGCCACTGAGCAGTGCCCCTCCATGGCCTCTGCATCAGCTCCGGGTTCCTGCCCTGTTTGAGTTCCTACACCCACTGCTTTTGATAATGAACTGTTCTATGGAACTATGAGTGAAATAACCCCTTCCTCCCCAAGTTGCTTTTGGTCATGGTATTTAATCACAGCAATAGTAACCCTGACCTAAGTCAAGTTGGTACCAGGAGTGGGGTATTGCTGTGACAGGCCTGACCATGTGGTTTTGGGGAGGATTGTGGAAGGACTTCGGAACTTTGGGCTAGAAAAGCCATTGAGTGTTCAAAGCTTGGTGGGCTGCTCTGTGGGAGCTTGGAAAATAAGAATGTCGAGAGCAGTACAGAGATGAAGGCCTGGCTTGTGAGATTCTAAAGGGAAGCACAAACTCTCCTGGGCCTTTGGTGTGTGTGAAGAATCTGGTGTCTGGTCAGCTGGGGTTGAAGAATCAGCTGTGATTAAGAAGAGGCCAGCATCGCTAAGGTGAAGTCTTCTGGGATGTATTTCCTCAGGGTCAGGCACACAGAAGCTGTGTGCCAGGAGTGTCAAGGTTGTACAATGTGCTGGCAGCCAAACTTGGTAGTGTAAGAGTCACCCAGGTGGTACTGGTTTGGTGGCATGAAGGGGCCATGGAGAGCAGCTGAGGCTTGGCACTGTGTGGCAAGGCTGGAATCCCTGAAGAGAGCCCAGGAGAGGCCATTGGTGCAAGTGCTGCCCAGTAGAATCAAGGAACCCAAGCAGTTTTGGAGATGCCAGTTACCATGGGAGGACCACCAAGAACAGCAGCAGCAGTGGAGAGGAGCCAGCCGGAACCTAAGACAAGCTGTGTGTGCTGCAGAGGGTGGAGCTGGAGAAGTGACCCAACCCTCAGAGGAGTCCAGAAGATCCTGCGTGAATCCCAGATATTGGACATTGAGATACTGGAGTTCGGTTTTGCTTTGTTCAGATTGTGACTGTGCCCTGGTTCCTCTCTCTTGAAGTAAGAAAGTACTTAATTTATTTTTTTATTTTACAAGAACCCACAGTTGAGAGACTTTAAACTTCTAAACAGACTTTGGAATTTTACAAAGACTTTGGATTTTAAGAGAAAGTTTGGATATTTTTAAAGAGACTTTGAACTTTTAGGTATTTGAATTTTTTTTTTTCTGAGACAGAGCTTCTCTGAGTAGCCTTGGATGTCCTGGAATTTGCTCTGTAAACCAGGCTGAAGTATTTGAATTTTTAAACACAGTGGAACTTTTAAAATTTAGAATATTTTATATTGTGATGTTGCTATTAATGTGAGATCTTGGGGATGAATACAAAAGTAAAGGTTGTGGCTTAATAGTGATAGATTTGTGTGTCAAGCTGACAAGGGTCAGTTGTGCTGGCTATTTCTATATCAACTTGATACAAGCTAGAGTCACTGGGGAGGAGGGAGCCCCCATTGAGAAAGTGCCTCCATAAGATCCAGGTGTAAGCCGAGCAGTGGTGGCGCACATGCCTTTAATTCCAGCACTCGGGAGGCAGAGCCAGGCAGATCTCTGTGAGTTTGAGGCCAGCCTGGTCTACAGAAGTGAGTTCCAAGACAGTGGCAGCCAGGGATACACAAAGAAACCCTGTCTCAAAAAACCAAAACCAAAACCAAACCAAACCAAACCAAAACAAAACAATCTAACTATAGGCAGGGCCTGTAGAGCATTTTCTTAATTAGTGATTGATGTGGAGGAGGCATTCCTGGGCTCATGGTCCTGGGTTCTATAAGAAAGTAGACTGAGCAAGCCATAGAGAACAAGCCACTAAGCAGCACCCCTCCATGGCCTCTGCATCAGCTCCTGCCTTCAGGTTCCTGCCCTGCTTGAGTTCCTGCCCTCCCTGCTTTTGATGATGAACTGTAATAATAAACTCTTTCCTCTTCAAGTTGCTTTTGGCCATGGTGTTTTGTCACAGCAATAGTGACCCTAACGAAGACAGATGGGGACTCTGGCCAGCACGTGAACAGACTCTCAAAGAAGATGGCTGGAGACAAGACTTTCTAGTGCAGAGCACAGGAGGCCAGGTGTTGCCAGGGCAGGGAAGTAGGGCAAAGGGATGTCCCTGGCCCACCCCAGGGATGGCTGCAGCGGAGCAGACCTGGGGATGTGGAAGAGAAGAGCCCTCAGTGGATCCAGGTTACTCTTGGCTCGTGTGCTCCCTCCCTGCTGGTCTGTGAGTCACAGGCTGTGCAGAGAGGGCCCTCTGAGTCATTGGCATCTTCCCTCAGGCTGTGGCCTTTTCTCTTCACAAAGGACCTGGTTCACTGATTCTCCTTCCATGAATTGGTCACCTCTACTAGGAACCAGAACTTGGGGTTTTGTTGACTTGCTTGTAATTTCCATTCACTTACTCATTCAAAAACTATTGGATGGATGGATGGTGTGGGCTGGGTCCTTTGCTGGAGTCCAAGGACAAGTCAGATGTTCAAGTAGCCCAGAGCCCAGAAGTTTCATGACCTCAGTGTTCCTGTCTGTAAGATAGGTGGTCCCCTGAAGGGCCACCCACTTGTGAGCCCCTTCCTTTCTAGAGCACTGAAGATCCTGGAGGAGGCAGTTTTCCCCACCCCATTTGTACAATAGAGCATGTCAACTAGAGAGACAAGCGACCAATGGGAGAGAGATAGGTTTTCTCCTGTCTTAAGATCTGAAAGTTTCTAGAAGCCCAATCAGGGGGCTGGCCGCCAAGCCTGACTTAAACCCGAGTCTGATTCCCCAGAACCCACATGGTGGAAGGGGAGAACTGGTTCCCACAATGTACGCTCTTACCCCTACTCATACCATTATCTCCCTTCGACACCACAGGCCAAGCACAAGTCTCTGAGGCGCGATTGCATCTCTACGACAGCAAGAAGCGAGAGCCCTTCCTCACAGACACTAAAAATAGAAAACGATGGCAGGTTTAGAAAGCCACCGGCTTGCAAGGGTGGCATTTGTTTTCGCCAAGGATCATCAATTGAAGTTGTCAACAGAAAGGTCATCTTTGTTACGCTGGGCTTGAGCTACATAAGCCAGTGCTGTACAAACAAGGGCGGGCGCGTGGGAGAAACAGCCAGAGCACAGCCCACAGGTGCCAGTGCTTACAAAGGGGCCGTTACCTCCCATGGAGACGCCTGGTAGTTAGTTTCTTTTCTCATCCTTGTGAAGAACCAGACAGAAGCAACGTGTAGGAGAGAGGATTGATTTAGCTGGTGGTTTCTCTGAGTTTAGCTCCTGATGCTAGGCTGCTTCGTGGTAGGGTGGGCGGAGTGGGGAGCAAAGAGACAGGGAGGGCCCAGCTTCCTTCCATAGACCGACCCCATTCCCTATGGAGTCCATCACCTCCCAGCAGCTCCTCAGGCCCCAGACCATGCTTCCAGCACATGGACCTTTAAGGAACATTGAGATAAACTACAATACAGATCAAAGAAGAAATGGAAGATTGGAAATATTGGTGAAATTATTAAGGCCACTCCACGTAGTTAAAAGGAGATTTATTTAATGGCGTAACTTACAAATGAAGGGATAGGTAGGTGGCGGTGTTCTCTGGAGAACACTCTAGACCAGCGGTTCTCAATCTTCCTTCAATACAGTTCCTCATGTTGTGGTGACCCCTCACCAAAAAATTATTTTGTTGCTACTTCATAACTGTAATTTTGCTACTATTATGAATCATAATGTAAATATCTGATATGCAGGATGTCTGATTATGCAGCTCCTGTGAAAGGGTCATTCAATCCTTCCCAAGGGGGGAGGTTAAGACCCACAGGTTGAGAACCACTGCTTTAGACTGGGAGATAGAGGTGGCATTCAGCAGGAAGGCAGATGCAGATGCGCACAGCCAAAGAGACTCCGTGAGCAGGCAGAGGCCCCCATGACTGACTGTGCTCCTGTCTACACCTTGCTCTTTGTTTTGAAATGTTCACGATAAAAAGGAAAAAGGAAAAAAAAATGTTAAAGTAAGAAAGAGTGCCCAGCACCTCCCATAAGAAGCTGGGGCTCCTATAACAAAGAGCCTGTCTGCTTCTTCAAATTGGGATCTGCCCAAGTGCAGAAGCTAGCGCTTCTGAGAAGGGCTCATGGATGTCTCATGTGTAGATTGCAGTCTTCACAAGGGCTCCAGCTATCAGTCTAAAAATGTCCCTTTCTGGACACTTGCTTATCCAATAACAGCACCTACTCAGAGGATATTACTGAGTGGCGTGCCTCAATACCGGGACTAGAGGGGAGGTAGGTCAGAGCTAGCTGCCGCCATGGGTCTATAGGTTGAAACCCCGCCATGCGCAGAAGCAATGTTGGACGATGATAATGGGCAGCGTTCCCTTTGATTAGGTAATTGCACTGAGGCACTTCGAGGCCTTCAGCGAGACCGTGCACAACACAATAGACCGAAGCATTGAAGCAGAGCTGGGGCCGCAGCAAGCTTCGTTGTCGTCCCTGTGAGAGCTGCTGGAGGTTGTACCTCAGAGACTGAGTCACATGGGAAACACCAAGTCTGAACTGTCCCAGCCAGCATGATGTAAGCAAAGGGGGGCACGGGAGTGGTCACATCCCCCAGCGGCTCTGCTGTGGGGCTGGGCTCAGCTAAAAAGTTGGAAATGACACACCCAGGTGTTTAGATGGTCCGGGTTTGCTCTCTGAACTTATCCCAACTGCCTACGCATGTTGGAGCCCACTTGGGTAAAGGAACCAGCTCTCAAGCCTTGTAGCGTGCAAAGTGTCTTTATTCCGGGTTCTAAAATTTGGCCATGTGACTCACAGTGAGAAGCCGGTGGTGCCCCTGGAGACAGCACAGAAAAGTCTGGTTTCAGAATGAGGTTTGGAAACTGCCAGCTCTATTCTGAGAGAGCACATGTGCACTGAAGCGTCAGCCAGTGGTGGCTGGATCTGACCAGAGGGACCCTCCCCTTCTATCCCCCCCCCAAACCACGCACGCCCGCTCGCTGTCTCCCCAGAGCAACCTGGGCTTTATTCAGCTCGCACTTATGCTCAGAACATTATAAGGATCGGCCCAGATGGTGTGTGAGTCTAACACATCCCAGCTCCAGCTGTGGGAGGCACAGGGGGCTCAGCAGCCCCAGAGAGCTTTCCCACACAGGCTGAGCCCCAGGCAGCCCTCAGTGGGGCAGCAGAGTCCAGCTCCAACAGGTCCGCCCAGACAGGCGAGGAGGGGCCCCAGCCCGAGGCATTCCACCAACCCCGAGCTTGCCCTGTTCCCATATGGAGGCAGAATGTTCCTGGCAATGGGTTCTACCCGTCACTTCCTCTGCCCAGCCTTGGTTTTGCTACTGTTCATTAACACTAGCGATGAAAACCTCCCACGTAGGGCTGGGGTTCCCTCAAACATCACCCTTTTGTCCCATCTGTTACATATCACACATCCCCAGGCACACCATTCTGAGAAAAACAGCACCTGTGTGTGTGTATATATGTGTATGTGTATACATGTACATGTATGTATATGTGCACGTGTATATGTGTGCACATGTGTATGTGTGCATGTATGTGTATATATGTGCATGTGTATATGTTTATATGTATGTGTGATTGTATATATGTATGTGTTATGTGTGTATGTGTGTATGAATGTGTATGTATGTATGTGTGCCTGTGTGTGTGTGTGCAGACTACCGTCAACATCTTGCTCCTCCACTTTTCCTCTCAGTGACCTGCCCTGTCCGGCCCAGTCTCTCCCACACCCCCACAGCTGCTGGGGCTTCTCCTTTGACCTCTGCACCCTGGCTACGCAGCCATCCTCCAGTGGATGGGCAATTGTATCACTGTCAGCCTCCGGTTGCTGTGAATTAGCTGCCAGCGATGGACTCCAGGTTTCAGGTGTCAGTTCCCGGTAGAGAGTCCCCTAAAATGGCTCTGGGCAGCCACAAGCTCCAGCTGAAGGAGTTCATATTTTCTTAGATCATCTGCAGCTGCCTCTGGATCACACTCAGAGATTCGACCTGATGGGTGACATTGGTTTGTCATTGATTGGTTTCCTTCCTTCCTTCCTTCCTTCCTTCCTTCCTTCCTTCCTTCCTTCCTTCCTTCCTTCCTCCCTACTTCCTTTCATCTTCCTTCCTTCCTTCCTCCCTATTTCCTTCCTTCTTCCTTCCTACTTCCTTCCTTCCTTCTTTCCTCCTTCCTCCCTACTTCCTTCCTTCTTCCTTCCATATTCCTTCCTTCCTTCCTTCCTTTCTTCCTCCCTACTTCCTTTCATCTTCCTTCCTTCCTTCCTCCCTACTTCCTTTCTTCCTTCCTTCTTCCCTCTCTCTTCCTTCCCTTTCTCCCTTCTTCTCTGTCTTCCTCTCTTCTTCTGCCCTTCTGTCCTGGATATTGAACCCAGGGCCTTGTGAATGCTAAGCACTACCACTCATTCCCCACTCCACCCCACAGCTCCTGAGATGTATTTCTCTCCCCCAACCCATACTCTCCAGGGTCTCACTATGTAGCCCAGGCTGACCTGGAGCTCATGACCTTATCCTCTTTTTATCCTCTTCAGCACTGGGATTAAGGTATGTGCCATTTTGTTTTGCAGAGCTGAGGATGAACCACTCACCCACGCTTGACCACTGAGCCTCACTGCCGCTCCCCTCTAGCTGTCTTGAGCTACATGATGTGTTACTGTGAACCATTCTTAGCCCGCTATACAACAGAACCACAGAACTACCCAGCTGAAGCTGGGACCTGCTGCCCAACTTGTCCCTGTCCTCCTGCCCTTCATCCTCCACAGCCTCAGATGACTCGATTTTCTTTCCAGCTGTAAGATCTCTGTGCTCTGTGTTCTGTACAGGAGTAAGAACACATGGCTTTGTCTTTCCATGACTGACTTCTTTCTCTTTCTATTTAAATAATTTCAATTTTTACAATTTTATGTAGATGGGTGTCTTCCCTGTATATGTGTCTGTGCATCACATGTGTGTCTGGGGTCCATGGAGGCCAGAAGAGGGCATTAGATCCCCTGGAACTGGAGTTACAGATATTTGTGATCCATCATGTAGGTGCTGGGGGTTGAACCTGGGTCTTCTGAACAGCAGCCAGTACTCTTAACTACTGGGCCTTCACTTCAGGCCATGACTTCCTTTTCTTCTCTTCTCTTTTCTTTTCTTTTTGTTTTATTTTTGGTTTTTTTGAGGCAATGTTTTTCTGTGTAGCCCACCCTTTCCTGGAACTTACTCTGTAGGTCTGGCTGACCTCGAACTCAGAGATCCACCTGCCTCTGCCTCGCAAGTGCTGGGATTAAAGGTATATGCCACCACCACATCCAGCCTGACTTTTTTTAGCATGGGGGCCTCCAGTCCCGTTCATGTTGGTTGATATAAATTGTAGGAGTCCCTTCTCTTTTGAGGATGAATAGAATCCCGATGTTTACACACACCACAGTTTTCTTATCCAGTCACCCACTGATGACATACAGGTTGACTCCATATCTGGGCTACTGTGAACAGTACTGCAATAAACTTTCAATTGTTGGGCTTTCTATCCCTGCAGGATTCTGAAGACCTGGGAATATGTAGAAATGGAGTTAAAGCCTGGGGTAATCAGGGCTGTAGCATGGATTTTTCCATGTTGTTTATTGGAGGATTCATTGTGTGCTGCGAACTTGCTGTAAGAATGGGCCTGTGGTGGCCAGGTATGGTGGAGCACACCTAAAATCCCAACACTCTAGAATCTGAGACAGGAGAATTTTGAGTTCAAGTTAGCCCTGGGCAACTTCGTGACACCTGTCTCAAGAGAACTAAAAATCAAACAAACAACGATCAAGTGATCGTGTGAACACATGGCATTCTCACGATGACTCAAAGACCTATTTTTCAGATGAGAACATGAAGGTACAAGGTCACTGCATATATAAGCCCCCACCAAGGCCTTGGACCCTGAAGCAAAGTCCAGATATGCAGGGTCTGCCCAAAACATAGGCACCTAATGACCCGAGGCAATCACAGATGGCTTCCTGGGAGAGGTGATACTTCAATGGAGAATTGTAGAAGGGACAGCAGGAACTGACCAGGAAGCAACACAGGATGAGGTAGTCCAAGAGGAGGGAAGGACTGAGGGAGGGAAGGCTATTTTGGGAAGACAAGAGCTGTTTGGGCAGCCTAGCCTGGAGAATGGGCAGTGGACAGGAACCAGGCCCCTGAAGTGGGCCAGGGAAGATCTAGAAGTGCCCAAGCCTTGTCATCTCACAGCCAGGTCAAGCTAAGCCCCTACTGCTGAGCCAACAGGGTCAGATCACCCACCTGTACTCCCTGGACTGAGGCGCAGGCGCAGGTCAGCAGGCTGGCTTATTTACATGCCCAGGTCGAGGGGAAAACCCAGGAAGTGTGGCCTAGGCCTAACAAAATCTCAGGCTAATAATAAACGCCCTGAGTAATGAGTGGCGTGGGCCAGGGCAGGCAAGAGGCTGGAGCCAGTGGCACAGGAGCGTGGTGAGTAGCCAGCTGTGGTGGGTGAGGGCCAAGAAGGTGCTCTGGGGGCTGGGGATCCAGCAGTGTCACCACAGGTACAAGCTAGGGCTACTCAGCTTTGGGACAGCCCCAGTCCTGTACATGGGAGAGGGCTCCGGGTTCAGGTCTTGCCTGCCAGGGGTCATGGGGTCAGCCAAACAGGTAGGGGCTTCTTTTTGTGTCCATGTTCTCCAGCTGTTCTCCTTGTGCCCTGGATGGTTTTTAAGTGAATCTGATAGATTTTAGATACCTTAGCGTTTAGAACTCAGTCCCCACTTAACTGTCATGAATTTCTAAGAACTCTTAAAGAACACCTAAGGTGTTGAGCACGAAGTGCCTATGGTGTCCTCGGTGGTTAAGTTCAGCCCAGGTCTTTCATGGCCCACAGGAGAAACTGGGTTCCATGTCTCAACTTCTCTCTGTCACCATGCTGTCTTCTTCTTTTCCTTGATTATAGTTGACAAATCAGTGCTGTTTACGTGTAGTGCTGATGGGGATTTAGGGTTACCTCTAAGGCTCGCCATCAGGACTCAGGGCTCACAGTGGCTCCACCGATCCCCACACCCAGACTTGGCTCAGGCAGGCCCTTGCTAGAATTTTTGTCTCTGTCCAGCAACCATGTCCACCAAGGATGCCAATACATAAGTTTCACAGAGAATCCCATGGGGCAGTGACCAGGGCCACCTTGACCCCAGAGGAATTGTCAAAGGACCTGGGACCAGGAGTGAGGAATCAGCCAGAGTGTTCTGGAAGCCACAGCAGCTTCTTGGTGCTGCAGTGAGGGTTGAGGCAGGTGGAGAGTCCACACTACCACTGTTAGCACACTTGCCCTTGGCCTTGGGTGAGTCGCTTCTCTTTACCTACAAAATGGCTCTCGAAACCACAAACCTGCTCTCAACCCTTCAGACCCTCGTGAAGAGTCACAAACAAAGGCTCTGGGAAGTTAAACATAACAAAAATCCTCTGGCTTAGAAAATATTTTAGCATTTCTTATATTTGTACCACTATGAAATAGGTACATATTCTTTCTGCTCATAGTTCCTCTATAATAATAAACGTTAAAACAGTTACACATGAAATTAAAAATAGAAAACTATTGGCCAGGTGCAGTGGCGCACACCTTTGATCCCAGCACTTGGGAGGCAGAAGCAAGTGGATCTCTGTGAGTTCGAGGCCAGTCTGACCTACATAGTGAGACCTTATCTCAAAAAAAAAATAATGATAATAATTAATAATAATAATAATAATAATAATAATAGGAAGCCATAAAAATGAAAGTAACCACCTTAATATAGTTCACATAACAAATGATTTTGTTTTGCTCAAGTAGAAAAATGTTTTGTATGAAAATGAAATAAACCACAAGTATTTGGTTTAAGAGCAAAAAGCTGTAGTTTGGCCCTCACTGGGTTCTTAAAACTGTCTGAGTGTTTCGTTCTAACGGCAGCGTGGGACTGCTTGCTCACATTGGCGTCTGACTAGTGTTCAAAGACTCGAGGAGTCTTTCCTTCCTCTTTCAAGGTATTCACAACAGCAGCCAAACACGCCATGTGTCCAGCTTTCAAAAGGTGGGAACTGACAAATTCGAGGGTTCAAAGTTGCCTCCCTGAACGCCTGCAGTAAGGGGTGAGGAATGCCATCAGCGTGGAGCTTGGGACAGAAGTATCTATAGCTGCACCCCTGCTTTGACCTCACGTTCCTCTGTAAAGGAGCCCACAGCACCACACTGCAGACACGCGAGGTCTTTCTGTGTGATGCAAGCTGCTGTCTTAAGTTTCTTTAGCAGGTTTCAAACAAATCTGCCACAGCGGTCTTCCATGGCACAGCAGCTGCCATCATGTCAGGAGGCCTTTAGGGATTGGAGGTCCTGCTGACTGGGCTTCAGGGTACAGGGGAGTCTCTGTGTTGATCTGAGCCCATGGCACGAATCTAGTTTATGAGAGCAATTCCTCCTTCCCTGCTATTCACCAACAGAGCTGTCTTCTCAAACCTGCCTCGGCCGCCATCATCCTTGGGGGGTCTTCTGCCCATCCTAGGGGTTGGGTGGTGTTTCTGGGCTTTACACGGATCTGGGTGGTGGATGAGAAAGAAGGGTAGACACAGCTCCTTCCGATCGATCAGCTGGCATTTGCCCTCTGTCAACCTGTGTCTCCCTGTCAGACCCAGTGGCTGTGGTGGCTACAGACCTCCAGTGGGTCATGGGTCCTCTCAAGCTGGCCTGCTCATCTAACTCGCTCCACAAGGAGACCAGTAGCTCCACTTAAAACAAATGATTTTGTGTCAGAATTGTACAGCTATCAGCACAATCTAATTTTAGGAGGTTTCCAAAACCCCCAAAGGAACCCTGTCAGTCTTCATTTCTCTACCTCCAGCCTCAGACTACAGCTAATCCATCTCCCATTTCTAGAGATTTGCTTATTTGGAATATTTTGTATCAGCAGCGTCACTTGGTGTATGCTGTGACATATAATTAAGTCTTTTGGTTTGTTTGTTTGTTTGTTTGTTTGTTTCAAGACAGGGTTTCTCTGTGTAGTTGTGGTGCCTGTCCTGGATCTTGCTCTGTAGACCAGGCTGGCCTCGAACTCACAGAGATTGCCTGCCTCTGCCTCCCGAGTGATGTGATCAAAGGCGTGCGCCACCATCGCCTGGCCCATTCTTTAAAGTTTTAAAGGTGTAACCCTTAGTCTTTGATCAATTTTGAGTTATTTTATAATGGTATTGGGTAAGTACTTGGCTTGATTCTTTTGCATGTGTCTGTCCAGCTTTCTCTCCAAGATTGGTTGCTATAACCTCTTAGCGTATGACATCCTAATTTGAATGATATCCACTACTCATTGAGAAGACTGGGTCTTGCCCTTTTGAATGCTCATGCTATTCCTGTAAAGAAGCCATCTGCTCATCCCTGCAAAAGCTTCTTTGTGCTCCCCATCTGGCTGCACTGGACCCCTGTCTGCACCGGTACCACACTGCTGGCTGTGGCAGCTCTGTGCCAGTACCACACTGCTGGCTGTGGCAGCTCTGTGCCAGTACCACACTGCTGGCTGTGGCAGCTCTGTGCCAATACCACACTGCTGGCTGTGGCAGCTCTGTGCCAGTACCACACTGCTGGCTGTGGCAGCTCTGTGCCAGTACCACACTGCTGGCTGTGGCAGCTCTGTGCCAATACCACACTGCTGGCTGTGGCAGCTCTGTGCCAGTACCACACTGCTGGCTGTGGCAGCTCTGCACCATTTCATAACCAAGAAGTGTGACTCTTCCCGCTTCTCCCTTCCTTTTAAGATTATTTTGACTGCTCGGTTCCTTGCAATTCCATTCAAATTTTTGGGATATCCTTTTCTATTTATGTTTTAAAAAACTTGTTAGGATTCTGTTATAGATTATATTATTGGTAGATTGTTTTGGGCCATATTGACTTCTTAAGTCTTCCAGTCTATGAACACAGGTGTCTTTTGACTTGTTTAGGTAATTTCTTTCTACAATATTCTATAGTTTTTGGCATATACTTCATCTCCTTGGTTAAATTTATCAAGTATTTTATTTCTTTTTGTGTCATTATAAGCTAAATTGTTCCTTAATTTCCTTTAGTGTTGTTCTTTGTAAGCCTATGAAAATGCAATGACTTTTGATGGTTGATCTTATTTTTTTATCTTGTAACTATGTTTTTATCAACTCCAACAGTTTTATAGTCCTTTATATAAGATCATGTCATCTGTGGACAAAGATGAACTTACCTTTCTTCGTTCCAATTTGGATACCTTTATTTAGTATTATCATCATTATTTTGCCCAAGTGCCAGGGTTAGGGCAGGCTTCTACTCTCTAATTTTATCTGTATCCAGCAACCATGTCCACAGATACATGTTCACCAAGGACACCAATACCTAAAGTTTCCTGGAGAATTGCATGCGTCATTGACCAGAGGCCACCTTGACACAAAAGAAAGTGCCATAGGACCTGGGACCGGGAGTCAGGAATCAGCCAGGGTGTGTAATCACCCCAGTACCGGGCTGAGCAGAAGAGAGTGAGGGGTACAGCCTTGCCTTGTACCTGGTCTTACCTAAAAACTTCTCAGTTTTCCCCATGAGTACATTAATGTCTGTAAAATCTTTTGTATATGGCCTTCCTTATGTAAAAGGGTTGTTTTCAATCCTCGTTTATTACATCTGGCGTTTTCTTGTTTTCATTTTGTTTAATTAGAAAAGATGTTGGGTTTTTGTCAAATGCCTTCTCTGCACCCATTGGGATGACTGTGTGGTTTCCTTCTTAATTCTTTCAACGGTGTACACTCAGTTTTGTAGAACTGAAGACTTGCGGCAGTCTAGGAACAATCCCCTTTGATTCGATATGCTGACGTTTTGTTGAGGACCTTGCACCTGTATTCATGGACATATCGGTCTGGGGTTTTCTTTTCTTTTAATGCCTCTTTGGGTCTTGACAGAAGACGCATTCTGTCAGATAATAATTGTAAATTTGCGTCTGCTCTCTGAGCGCTGTGTACATCAAGTGTCTTGCTCTACGCTTTTACTTTAAGTCTTCTGTGTCCTTTGATCTAAATGCTGGGGTTGGGTGTGGCTAAGGGGGGGGGAGACTGCCTAGTGCTCTAGTCCCTGGGCTCCGTCGGAAACACCACCACAAACAAAAACAAATCTTCTATAAATAGCATATAGATGAATCTTGTGGGTGTTTGCAAATCTGTCTGCCCGTTTCTGCCTTTAAGTAAGAGAGTTCAGACCATTTACATTTAATGTTTTTTTCTGATGAAGATTTATTTCTACTGTTTATATAAATAAACATAAATATAAAATATTTATTTTGTGCATGAATGTGTGTATGTGTGGGGGCTTCAGTGCCATGGAGAGTGAGTGGAGGTCAGAAGACAATTTGTGGGAGCTGATTTTCTCTTTCTAATTTAAGGGTTCAGGTGATTGAACCCGGGTCATCAGGATTGGCAGTGGGCACCTGTACCCACTGAGTCAGGGCACTGGCCCATCCTCTTTTACGTAGATTTCTAATTTATTTTCTTCGTGATTATCTTAAAGATTACAATTAACAAATTGATCTTGTGATATCTCAATTTGAATATCTACTTAGTTTTATTAATATGCAAAACTCTGTTCCTAAAAAACCTCTGCCCCTTTCCTTTGATGTTGTTATGTTACATATTTTCTCTTTGAACACCAAATGACTATTAACATAGGTTTTCAATAATTGTTTTATGTAGTGTCTATTAAATTATGTAGAGAAATAGGAGTTTCAACTTATAACAAGTATGTAGCAATTCTTGCCTTTATAAAAGCTTATCTTGGCGGAGAAACTGAGGCAACAAGATCACAAGTACAAGGCTCTCTCTTGGCTAGAGAGGGGGTTCAAAGCCACCCTGGGCCAACTTAACAAGGCCTTGTCTCAAAATAAAACAAAGAAAAGAGCTGGAGATGTCACTCACTGGAAGAGTGCTTATCCAGGATTTGTGAAGCCCTAGGTTCAGTCCTCAGTACCACATGCAATTGAGTGCACACACAAGCATACACACACATACACATATACATACACACACACTCACACACACATACACACACACATACATACACACACACATACACACACACATACATATACACACACATACATACACACACATACATACACACACATACATACACACACATACACACACACACATACATACACACACATACACACACACACACACACACACACACACACACACTAATTGACTACCCAGACATGGTGGCTGGTGCATTCCTTTAATCCTCAGGAGGCAGAGACAGTGAGTTTGAGGTCAGCCTGGCCTACATAGAGAGTTCCAGGCCAGCTAGGGCTACATAAGGAGACCTTGTCTCAAACAATAAAGTAAAAACAGAGATTGGAGACACGGTTCAGCAGTTAAGAGCACTAGCTGCTCTTCCAGAAGACCTGGGTTCAATTCTTACTTGGCAACTCACAGCTTTTGGTACCTTCAGTTCCAGGGCCTCTGCAGGCACCAGGCATGCACATAGTAGGTAGACGTACATACAGGCAAAACGCCCTGTAAACATAAACATAAAACATAAAAAGAAAACAAAACAAAACTAATGTTTTCTTGTGCAGGGACCTTTAGTGGTGTTTCTCATCTTTTCTTGGGCTCCAAGGCACAGTCCAGCCCCTTTCATTATAGCATGAAGGACTCTTGGTAGCCTTTGGTGCCAGAAATGTGATCTCTCAAATTTTCTTTTCCCAGAAATGTCTTCATTTCTCCTTCATTATTGATAGGCAGTTTTGCTCAAGACACAACTTGTGGCTGGCAGCTCTTTTCTTCCAGGCCTTTAGATCTCTTATCCCATTCTTTCTCATCTCCATTAGTTTTCCAGAAGGTCCCTTGTACATAATGAGTTGCCTTTCTTTTTTTTTTTCTTCATAATGATGATAATGATGAGTGTATACTGGGGTGGGGGAGGAGAGAGAGAGAGAGAGAGAGAGAGAGAGAGAGAACATATGTATGAAGGCCCATGTGTCATAGCGCACGTGTGGAGGTGAGAGGAAAATTTGGCAGAGTCAATTGTCTTCTTTAACCCCTACGGTGCCCCAGGGGTCAAACTGAGCATTTACCTGCCGGTCCATCTCCCTGGCAATGGGTTGCTTTTGTCTCATGCTTTCAACAATTCTCTTTATCCCCAGGGTTCTGTAATTTCGTCATAAGGTTTCACGGCACCGGTTTGAGGTTTTTCTTTCCTCCCTCCCTCCATCCCTCCTTTCCTTTCCTCTTTTTCTCTCCTCCTCTCACCTCCCCCTCCTCTTTCCTCCTTTCCTGGCTTTCTCTCTATGGTCCTAGGGACTGAACCTGGGGTCTCACATACATTAGGCGAGTGCTCTAGCACTGAGCTGGACTCCAGCCTTTTAAGTTTGTATTTATTTTATTTACTACTTTTAGTTTCGAGACAGCCTTGCTGAGTTGGGGAGCCCGCCCCAGCCTCCCCGATGGCTGGAGTCATAGGCCTGTGGTAAGCCCAATGAGCTATGATGCTAAGTGTCTTTGTCGGTGCCTGTGGGTGATTCTGTGTCTTCTTTTGGGAAGTGTCTGCTCGAATCTTTTACATGCTCTTAATAAGACTGAGGGTTTTTGTTTGTTTAATAGCGAGACACTTCAGTTCACTGCCGTCTGGATGCTGC
Source organism: Peromyscus nudipes (assembly GCA_902168325.1). Lineage (NCBI taxonomy): Eukaryota > Metazoa > Chordata > Mammalia > Rodentia > Cricetidae > Peromyscus > Peromyscus nudipes. The sequence goes on from CABHPH010157782.1 coordinate 32,975, forward strand.
CTCTTGTTGGTCCTTGCTGGGCTCCATGTGAGCCGGCATCCTCTGCTCCGGTTTTGTAGCCAGTGTCTGGGTGGCTGTCTGCACTGACTGTGCACAGAGTCTTGGCATTTTATTCAAGAATAAAGCAAAAGCTCACACAGATTGCAAAGCAGCAAGAAAACTATGCAAAAGCAATAGAAATAAAGCTCACACAGATTGCCAAGCAGCGAGAAAACTCTGCAAAAGCAATAAACGTGACCAGAATATGCTGCAAAAGAGCAGCAGCCACAAGAGTGAAGAAGGTACTCAAGAGCCCCAATCACTATTTGGGGCTTTCTTTCACAGGGTTTAAGAGAAGGAGGAGTTTGGTGTCTAAGGGTGTAATATGGGCACTTCTCTGTTTTGATTGCTAGATTAGGTCATATAACCTTTTTTTCTATTGCACATGTCTCTTCCCATAGTGCATCTGATTTTAGTCATATGTGTAACCAATTATGCATATGCATAAGCTGGTAAATAGGGGATGCTCCCAAAAAGTTCCTGGCCTGAGGAAGCAGTTTTGTCTTACCAGATATGCACCCAAACCCAGTTCAAGTTGGATTGGCCTTGCTAGTCTTCCTACTGCTACATTAGGAATATATTTGAATAGAAACTACATTTGATGGCTGTTAGGGGCAGAGCAACTTAAGTTGTTCAGAGAGAGGTGTAGCTCCACGCAGGTGGGGGTCTGAGGTTGGCCGTACATTGTTTGAAGGGCGGTGGGTATGTAGTATGTACAGGCGAGGGGGCTGGGCAACCAGGAGACAGGCTTGCATAACCAAAACCAAGTACCCTAGGCCACCAAACTCTCTCTGTGTTTGCCTGCCTTAGCGACACGAGCTCTGTGACTAGGGTCATCTTGCTCCAGTGTGACTGGGTGTCACTCTGCCCACTGTGACCTGGCATTGCTCTGCATCACTGTGGCCCAGTGCTCCTTTGGTCTGTGTGATTGGTCATGATCCTGGCCACTGTTGGGGAGACTTTCCCACAGAGGGTGCCTTTCGGCGTCTCTCCACGGTCCATTTCCCCATCCACGTTTGCTAACCTCTACCAGCCCCAGGGTGGAGGGAATGAATTTTACATGCCTGACACGTGCTGCTTAGGTGCAGGCTGGAGGAGGGGAGGGAGGAAGGCCCGTATCAGGAGGCAGAGTCTCCTCACTCCCAATACCAGGAACACCTAGTGCTGCCCCTGGGCCTGCCGACTTCCGGAGTATTGCTCCCACCTGATGCTCCTCACTACCCTCTGTCTCCGAGTACTTCTGATGGAGCTACATGCTGCCTGACGGTGGCACAGGAGGCCTCTGCTCAGCTTTCTTTCATTGAAGAATAAACAGACACCTTGAAAAGTGTCATGTGGGTAACATGCCAGACAGGGTCTTCCACCCACAGTGACAAGTCAAAATAGTTACTCTTCTCCTGGGAGGTAGCCCCAGGAGTCACTAGGTACAGGAAGTGCGTTCAGTCTTGGTGTGGGCTGTAATGATGTTTTTACACCTGTAAAAGACATGGGCTTTGTACAAAGCATCATTGCGGTGTTTCATGTATCAGTGAATAAGGAAAGGGGAAGCTGGGCAGTGGTGGCGCACGCCTTTCATCCCAGCACTTGGGAGGCAGAGGCAGGTGGATCTCTGTGAGTTCGAGGCCAGCCTGGTCTACAGAGTGAGATCCAGGACAGGCTCTTGAAAAAAACAAAACAACAACAACAAAATAAACAAACAAACAAAAAAGAAAAGGGGAAGAACTCTACACTGAGGGCCTGCTGTAGATGTGGCACTGGCCAGGCCTGCTTTTAAAAGCTTTGTTCATTTAGCGGATACCTACTAAATCCTGAGGACCCACCACTGGACAGAAGGGTAGGACCAGGCCTTGCCAAATGATGCCCATGGTGAATCTAAACAACGGTGGGAAGCAGCCACACACTCATGAATGCCAAGGCCACAGTGAGGAGCAAGAAGGGGTGTGTGGTAGTGGGAGACAGTAGGGTCCCCTGAGGTCCGTGCTCTGATGCTCAGAAAGGAGGAGGGTCACAGGAGGCAAGGAGACTGAAGAGATGAAGGAGCCTTGGCTGGATGAGGCATACTGTACTGGGGCTAGAGGGATGGCTCAGTGGTTCAGAGCACTTGCTGCTTTTGCAGAGGACCCAGGTTTGGTTTCAAGCACATACATAAAGTAGCATACAACTACCTAGGACTCCAGTTCTAGGGGATCCAATGCTCTCTCCTCACCTCTACAGACACCAGGAGTATATATGGTGTGTATACACACATATACACATATATGCATAAAATTAAAATAAAGCAATTTTTTAATTAAAAAAAAGATACTTTATTCACTGTGCATGAAGGCCTCCACATAGACCACTAGGCAGATAATGGTAGTGCCAGGTTGTCTAAACATAAATTGGTCCTTACAGCCCTCTGTTTCCCACAGTCCCCTGGGGGTAATGAGGGTTCGACAGATGTCAAGGATGATGGGGAAATAATCAGAGACCCTGGGGAGGAGGCCTGGTACACATGGAGGACAATGTGGGGACAGACAGGGTGCAATTGTACCAGGGAGGGACCCTCAGAGAAACCAGTTTACAAACGGGAAACAGGATAAAAAAGTGAAGAACCCACCCCGGATTGCAGCTGAGATTGGAAGCCGACTTTGTCTGGCTGCTCTCTGCCTGCTGAGACAGAGACTGTCTCAGAATGTGGCAGGAGAGGCCACCTGGTTCTGTTTGGCCATCTGCTCTCCTAATGCTCCATCTCTCTTTCCACAGGACTGGTGGCTAGGGGTGACTATGGCATCCTGCCCCAAAGAGCAACACTGGGACGCCTTGACAAAAACCTGTGTCTCCTGTGTCCCCTGCAGCCAGAGGAGCCAGCGCACCTGTACAGACTTTTGCAGTGAGTTCTGGAGTCTGAGCACAGGGGCCAGCTGATCCATTCCCTCGCCTGCCCCAGAACCTCTCTGGTCTGTCTGCAGCCAGGTGGAGGAGCAGGGATGGAGGAATGATATGCCGCATGTTCTCTTTCTCCTCAGCCTTTCAGCTCTTTGTACATGACCATTCTTTCCTGCCTCGTGCCCTTGAAAATTGCCTACTCCCCTGCCTGGAATGCATTTCTCTAATCTTAGCTTCTTCTCACTCAGCCTTCAGTGCCTCTTATCGATGTCCTGGAGGATTTCTCTGACTACATGAGGAAGGAATTAGTCCTTCATCTCTATCGCCTCCTTAAAAAATGTTTTTAAGTTTATTCTTTGGTAATTCAAGACATAAATACATCATTTCTCTATCTCTCTCTCTCTCTCTCTCTCTCTCTCTCCTCCTTTTTGACAGGTCTTACTATGTGACTCAGGCTAGTCTTGAACTTGAGATCCTCCTGCATCAGCTTCCTTTGTACTAGGATTACAGGCATGTACCACCTCCCCACTTCTATTATTGCTTTGCTTTGAAATATTTTACTATGGAAATCATCAAACATATAAACATGGGGATAGGAGAGCACAGAGCACACCCACATGCACATCTTCAGAAATTGTTAAAACTTGGCCTTTTCATTTCCAATTCCGTTTTTTTCACTCATGTGTTTTTCAAACATTTACTGATTATCTCTCAGTTTTAAAACTTAGTTTTGGCCGAGCGGTGGTGGCGCACGCCTTTAATCCCAGCACTCGGGAGGCAGAGCCAGGCGGATCTCTGTGAGTTCAAGGCCAGCCTGGGTTACCAAGTGAGTTCCAGGAAAGGCGCAAAGCTACACACAGAGAAACCCTGTCTTGAAAAACCAAAAAGCCAAAAAAACAAAACAAAAAAAAAACAAAACAAAAAAAACAAAAAACAAAAAAAACCTTAGGGGTGTGTGTGTGTGTGTGTGTGTGTGTGTGTGTGTGTGAAGATACTTTTGGTAGTCAGTTCTCTCCTTTCATCATGTGGGTCCCAGGGATCAAACTAGGTAAACTAGGTAGTCAGTCTTGGTGGCAAACACCTATCCCGTTGAGCCATCTGGTCCACCCTTGTATAGTTTAAAGACATTTAAGACTCCTTTAGTCTTAAAGCGGGAAAGCTCATGGCTTCAGGGGGTCTCAATCCATGTCACTTGGCTCTCTATTTTTGGGCATGTGCTGGAGGTAGCTTATTGGGGAATAAGTGGGTAGTGGCCCCCCTTCCCAGATGGACTTCCTCCAAGTAGGCCTATGTCCTGCCTTTCTGGCTATGAAGCTGTGGATGGATTCACTCACCCAGGAGATTAGCTTCCCATGATCTCTTCACCAGCTGGGACCCTTGGGGGCATCACTACCTGTGTATGTTGCTGTGGTTTCCACGTGTTACCAAATATATCACCACGGACTTTCCCAGCTCCCTCCCCAACTCTCCAAGGAGGGTTCTGGAATTTTCTCTTCTATTCCTTCCACTAATTTGAAGTGCATTTCTCCTTCAGGAGATTTGAAAATTCAAATAAAAAATTTATATGACAATATAATCACCTAGATATTAATTTTAAGGTATGTAGAGGGGGTTGGAGAGATGGCTCAGCAGTTAAGCGCACTTGCTAATTTGCAGAGGACTCAGTCCTGATCCTGGCACCCACACCGTGGCTCACAACCATTCCAAGGAGTCTCATACTCTCTTCTGAACTCCACAGGCACCAGGCACACATGTGGTGCACATACATACATGCAGGCAAAGCACTCATGCACATAAAAGAAATCTAAAAAAATTTAAATATATGTAGAAACCCACCATGTTTGGAAACTAAGAAGTATGAAGAATTTATGGGTCAAATAAGAAACAACAACAACAAACAGAAACTCTAGCCGGAAGTTTGGGGCTCTCGTTAAAAGAAGCATCTTGAAACAGGAAGATATGTATAAATATAGATACAAATATTAGAATGTGAATCTTACAGCTAGAGAGCACCCAGAGGGCACAACTGTCCTGGAATTGCTGTTTTCACATTGAACTATGTAGGGTTGGTTTGGTTTTGTTTCTTTACTTTGACAGAGTTTATTGTCAGACCCCAAGCGCCTGTCAGCCTGTGACACCCAGTAGCATTTTTCTTTCTGTCTCACAGAGTTCCTCGGTTGCCGCAGAGAGCAGGGCAAGTACTATGACCACCTCTTGGGGGTCTGTGTCAGCTGTGACTCCACCTGCACACAGCACCCCCAGCAATGCGCACAATTCTGTGAGAAAAAGGCCAGAAGCCAGGTGAATTTCCAGCCCGAGCTCAGGAGACCACAGGCCCGGGAGGTGGAAGCCAGGCCCGGCAACTCAGGAAGGCACCAGGGATCCGAGCGGGGAGGCTTGCAGGCAGTCCCAGGTAAGTGACTAGAGGTCAATGCCTATGGTGTCTGATGATCAGGATGGGTAGGAGACCAGGCAGCTGACTGCAATAACAAGTGTCTTTGGTTCAAAAGGCCTAGACTCTAGGCAAATGGCCAGAAGCCAGGGAGGTCACTCCAGGATAGAAAAATTATTGAGACAAAAATTTCAGGAGTCTGTGGGTCACTTTAATACACACACATGGTGTATACTGCTCAAATCTGATGCTTCAAACACGAAACCAAGTCTTTGTAGTGAAATTATTCCAAATCTGTCTAAGTTTTCCCTTGATACTGTGCAGTGCTGGCACTGGACCCCGACACTCATGGTGCTAAGTCAAGTGGCCAGCTGCTGAGCCATGCACACATTCCTCTAGCTTCTGAGACACCTAACACATTGGCATGGTCTACCCAGCCTCCCAGGGTTGTCCCTTTCTACGTAGCCTCTCGGAGCATCTCATTCTATGGGAGCAAACAGGGCCCAGCCCAGAACAGAGTTGAAGAGAATGATTCCACAGTGCCTGGTGGAGGTGGCAATTATTTTTTTTTTTTTTTTTTTTTGGTAAATGAAAGAATTAAATAATGAGAGGGAAATGAAAGAATAAAAACTCAGATCAACCGTGATGGTGAAAGTTAACATTTATTGGTCTGAGAGGTGGTAGCCCAAGACAGCATCTGAACCTGCAGAGGAATGCAGATTACATGGTGTGGGGGGTGGTATTCTAAGGGTACAGAAGGAAGAGAGAAGGGTCTTGCCAGGGCTAGAATGAGGAAGTGAGCTGCTCTTCTACACGAACTGTTTCTTGGAAGGGCAGGATGGAAGATCGGTCAGTTGCTTTCCTCTGACCCTCCAGGGGATTAGCTGTTTTCTGAGAATCCCATGGTGGCAGATTTCCTGGGAACTTGGGCTTGTTTTAGGGTGTCAGTTTTGCATGAGGGGCAAAGGGTGAAATTTCCTTTGATCCCGGATCCTATACCTATAAGGGATGGGGGTGCTGTTTTCTGTCTGTCTACTTTCCGATGTGGGGAGCATCACCTCGGGGTTCTCACGTCTAGAGTGACTCTAGAGGGGGTGTTGTCCTCATCTCGTGTGGGGACCAGGGGAAGGCAGTGATGCAGTCTAGGAGAAACTGGAGAAAGTGTTGAAAAGACAGAGTAAACTGTAAGTGTGAGCCTGTTAAGGAGGAAGGGGGTGAGGGGGAGGAGCCAGGATGGGCAAGAACCGGGAGTCCATCCAGAGGAGGCTTGTTGCTGAGTTTTCTGTGCCGGGACTGGAACCAGTTTTGATCTGTTGGCGTAGAAGGAGCATTGTTCCCGGAGGAGGGCCTGGCGTGTGTGGAGCTGATCTGGAACTGTAGGCTGTCTGACAGCGGCTGAGACAGGGGGTTAAAGAAACCCCCGTTCCTGCTGTTCTCCTTTATTGTCCTGGGAGAATGCCCAGAGTGGCGAGAAGAGGGGCGAGTTGGACGGCCCACTTTGCTCTTACTGATGCAGGTGTTATTGATGTAGGCATTAGGGCTCCGTGGGGGACGAGGGGAACGGTGGAAACCGATGGGTAAGTATAGGTACCAGTCCAGCTACTGGGCAAACACACATAGACACTTGTCCGGCAACCCCCAAAGAGCTGCGCTTTATAGGAAAGACAGGGAATGGTGTCACAGTGCTTGTCTGGTGTTCGATGATTCCTTCTGCAGGTGCTTTAGGTTTATCCGGTCGCCACATGGAGGAGTGTCCCAGGGACGCAGCAGCGAAAGGCTGCAAGCTGACTGGGAAAGACAGGCTTATTTCAATGAATTAATTAGTTCATTTTGAGCCGGAAAAAGGTCGAGGGGACACTGGGGGTTCTAGGAGCCCACAGGCCGTGGCAGCGTTAGGTTTGAATGGGGATGGGTGATTACAGATTTGAAAGGATTTTCCTAGAATGGGGAAGGCAGGTCTTCCTCCCTGTCCCCAGCAGTATTCGGAACCGGAAGAGAATTCAGACAGATGGAAAACCGTGGACAGTGCCAGGGGGGCTGTCTGTAAGGCCGTGGTTCAGATAGTCCTGTGAGCAAAGGTGGTGATGGTGAGGATGGTGGTGGTGGTGGTGATAGTGGTGGTGGTGGTGGTGGTGATGGTGAGATGGTGATGGTGGTGATGGTGGTGATGGTGGTGATGGTGTGGATGGTGATGGTGGTGATGGTGGTGATGGTGAGGATGGTGATGGTGATGGTGGAGATGGTGAGGATGGTGATGGTGATGGTGGAGATGGTGATGATGGTGATGGTGATGGTGGTGATGGTGGAGATGGTGAGGATGGTGATGGTGGTGATGATGGTGATGGTGGTGATGGTGATGGTGAGGATGGTGGAGATGGTGAGG
>CABHPH010157784.1:0-19863 GCA_902168325.1 Peromyscus nudipes
CCTGCTCTGTGATTGGTTGTTTTCACAAGTCAATTGGACAGGGGCAGAGGTGGCTCTGATCTGAGCTAAACTGGGTTTCTCTCACTGGCCTTACTTAGCTTTCTGTCACTACCTCTAAGGCCAGGGCACATTTTATTCACTGACTCTGATTCTAGGGACCAAGAGTGTTTCTTTGGTACTGGTTTCAGAGTCAGGGCATGTTTCCTTGGTTCATTTCTCTGGCCCAGGTCCCAAACACAGGCTGTGTTTCTTTCTCTGGTCCTGAGCCCTAGGTCCAGGATTCTGCTGTCCTGCTCTGTGATTGGTTGATTTCACAAGTCAGTTGGACAGGGGCAGAGGTGGCTCTGATCAGAGCTAAACTGTGTTTCTCTCACCGGCTTTATCTGAGCCATCCTTCCCTAATTCTGGGCTCCAGGGTCAGGGTGGGTTTCTCTAGCCAGCCCCTTTTCCCTACATTCACATATGTTCAGGTTACTGTTAGCTACAGCTTTGCCTGATAATTTGAGACACAGACTTCAGTTTCTGTTTGTAATGAAAAGGATTCATTTGGGGGATCAAGATAGATTTTTCTAGAATCTAAAATGAAATACACTCTTGCAAATTTAGAGATCCACATGGAAATTGATTTTCTTTTGCTTTTTGTTTCTTTAGTTGGTTTTGCTTTGTTTTTTGAGACGAGGTTTCTCTGTGTAACAGTCCTGGCTATCCTGGAACTCACTCACTCTGTAGACCAGGTTGGCCTCGAACTCACAGAGATCCACCTGCCTCTGCCTCCTCAGTGCTAGGATCAGAGGCATGTGCCACCACTGCCTGGCTTGGAACTTTAAAAAAGAATGGTAACTTTATTCCTTTAGAAAGGGACTTGGGAGTACAAGACCCCCACATCTTCTTGGTAAAGTCTGTATTCCAAAGACGGATGGAGGTAGAAAGAACAATTCTTGATTCTTATTATGGGTTGTTTTTTTTTTCAAGAAAAAAGTCACTTGTTAATGAAGACTACAGCTATAAAACTGATGGGTTTCCATGACAAGGGGTGGAGACAAAACCTTAATGGAGCAAATTGAAACAACTTGACCTCAGATACCCAGGACCATCTCTGCTTAGTGACTTTAGTTGGTTCTGAATTAATTGCCTATGTCCTAAGTATGATTTTCAACTTCCTGTTTAAAACACTGTACTCAGGAAAAGTGTATTATATTTTTTTAAAAAAAGACAAATAATTTCTTGGCAGTGCAGGATCTATATTAACTCTTTGAGTTGCAGTACAACAAAAATCTCAGTGGGCAATTGCATCCGGGGCAGGGCATTTTGAAAACCTATGTAGGACCATTCCATCTCTAGGAAGGTTTTGTTTTGTTTTGTTTTTTTCCAGACTTAAGAAGAAAGAATATCAGTGCAAAATGTGGGTCTGAATCTTTACATAATCAGATTGAAAAATGGGGGAAAAAATGACAACTTCCTTCAGTGAAAAGTTACATTAGCAGAACCAAGGCTAGCAAGATGGCTAGGATAGGGAAAAGAAAAAAATCCTTATATCCCTGTCTACAACTGACAATCTTTTTCATATGCTTCTAAAGATGAAACCAGGAAAGATGCGTGCTGTGATGAGCACAGTAAAAACTGCCCTGTAGACATGTGAAGGTAGCTTAGGCAGGAACCCCACTGTACCCAAGGTTGCACCTGATAACCAGAACCCAGCCATCACTTATTCAGGATAAGCAGACAGTCCTAGAACTCCATGAAGTTCACTGGACAGTAAGTAAGCAGAAACCAAGAGCAATGCTCTGCTCTGCACGTCTTCAGGGCTGCTGGGGAGACACCACCTTGATCTACCCTGCAACTGGAGAGTCTCCCCTGGGATCCTGACCCTCAAACCTGGAGACTACTGTGAGAGACTGGACCCAGCCTTTGGCTAAGACATGTCGCAAAGGTGAGCAGCCTTGGGAAAATAGGCTGAGGGCTGTAGTTAGGAACTTGTGTGATGATGTTCAGCATAACAAAATATAACTTTTGTTATACCACCTATGTACCTACCGTCTTGCTTGCAAATGGGCACTTTCCTTGGTAGAACAAGATCACATGTACATTCATAGTCTGCCCATTCACAGAGCTCTAGCCACAGACCTCCAGTCCCCAGTCTTTCTGTGTTGCTAGATCCAGTTCCTGACAATCCAGAGAAATCATTAGCAGAACCACCAAGCTGACCATTTGGCCATCTCTCCTTCTAGATACAATGAATAAGTGGGTGTGCCCCTTAAAACACCACTCTCTGGGATGACTTTCTACCATTCTCCTTTAGGATCATCCCTGATGTAGTACAGACATGAGTATCATCCTCAGTAGCAGACTTTTTCTTTAGTTTTGGTTATATTGCAGTTGGGAGAGATAGGGCCCATGAGTGAAGATCATGGGAGTTTGAAGTCATTATTCATGAAAATCAACTGGCTCTTTTGTGACTTGTGTGAACCAGGTGTAACATTTCCATACAATGATGGAGGGCTGCTATTCATGATAAACTTCATAGTTTCCTGGTTTAGAAAGTATCTAGTTCATGAGTGGCAGTCATGCACAGTGTCTCACAGCAGTTTGGTGGTCCATGATCACAGGCACTTAGCAACTGCTGGTGCTCAGAGACAAGCCAACAACTGCTTCTCAAGAGAAAACAGTTATCAGGGCTGAAAGAGTGGCTCCGTGGTTAAGAGCACTGGTTGATTTCCAGAGGAAGCAGATTCAATTCCCAGTACCTACATGGCAGGTCACAACTGTCTGTAACTCCAATTCCAAAGAATACAACACCCACACAAACATACATGCAGGCAAAACACAAATGTACATAAAAATAAGTTTTTAAAAAGAATGAAAAAAGAATTATGAGAGAGAAAGATATTTTCAGAGGATGTTATTCCTCAGCTCCACATCGTAATGATCTGGGTGGTCATTTACCTACAAATCTACAACTTAAAACTGTTTGTTAAACTGTCAAATCAGCTGATCAGTGGTAGGGCACAAGTTTAATCCCTGCACTCTGGAGGCAGATGTAGGTGGATCTCTGTGAATTTGAGGCCAGCCTGGTCTACATAGCAAGTTCCAGGACAGCCAAGGCTACACAGAGAAACCCTGTCTCAAAAACCAAATATACATATATATTTAAAAAACCAAACCTGTCAGATCTGCTGGATCATGCAATACTCTTACATTTTTGTGGTATTTATGTATGCCTTTCCAGGCTTTTTAGAGCAGTTGGTAGACTTGCTCACCAAATTCTATGAGCATACTGTTAGTGTAACGGATTATCCTGGTATCCTAGGAAAGGGTGCAATTACAGGGATCCCTACAGGGAAGATTGACATAGGACTGGGGAATTGATATGGAGCAAAGGTAAAATGGATGACAGCTGACTTAAAATGGCTTGATCTGCGAGTTTTGGGTTTTACAATGGTACAAAAGCAGTATGTGATCAGTAGAAACCTTAATTCAAAATTGAATTTAGTTCTTCTTCTGGATTAACAGTGTGTTATTCTCTTAAGTCAGGCTCAAGCAGTCATGGTTCCATATCAGTCACGTCAGCATGAGAGTAAATCACCAGATTGCTCTGAGTTGCTAAGCTGTGATGGTCAGGAGGCTGAAAGAATTCGGACTTTTAATACACGGATAGTTTCCGTGTATTAAAACGTATCCCTATAGTAAGTGAAAAAGCTTCTTCTGTACATTGATAGTCCTGCCAATCGAACACAACATGATTTGACAGTTTTACTAATAGGCATTCACCAGATCAATAGCTGCTTCCCAGGTGCTTATGACATGTGTTGATTTGCTCCAGAATGGAAGGAACATCTGGAACCGTCACTATAATTTGCATCAACATCTGATTAAGTTTATAATAATCAGCTATCTTTCTCCAAGATCCATCTGTCTCATTCACAATCTTGATAGCAAATAGCAACTTACTAGGAATCGCCACTTTAATTTTCTAAAACCTGGATGGTGGCAGTGACCTTGCCGTCCTTCCGAGGCTGCGGGATTACTGCTGGCTTAGCTCATTTTGGAAGGAGAGGTGGTCTTGATTATACCAGCCTCTCCCAGCATAACAGCTACCGCTTCACAGAACACATAACTAATTTGAGGTTTCTCCAGTTGCTGAATATGTCTTTTCCAATATGGCAATCTGGAGTTGGATTGCCAGAGCCCCTGCCAAAAATTTGAGCTGAGAGAGGGAATCCAAATTTGTGGCTGATATCAACAAATTTCTTCCAAACAGATATTTCTACCTCAAACCCAACCCTAAGGATCCAACCTCATAAATCAGCGATTCTCAAACTGTGGGTCACAACCCCTTTGGGGGTCAAATGACCTTTTTACAGGGGTCACCTAAGACCATCGTAAAACACAGATACTTACGTTGCGATTCATAACAGTAGCAAAATTATAGTTATGAAGTAGCAACAAAAATAATTTTGTGGTTGGGGGTCACCACAATATGTGGAACTGTGTGTTAGGAAGGTTGAGAACCACTGTCACTACTGATTTCCGGGTTTCTGATAATATAAATTGTCAAAAAGAAAAATCCTTGCTTTTTTCCCTCCTGAAGATATGAGTTATGCCTTGGTGTCTCCTCGTAGGGAAGTTTTTTTTTTTATCTTACTATCTAGAGCCTGGATGAAATTGAGTCATATCATCAGGTGAGAAACAGTAGGATGTGGCAGACCTATAGCCTAAAGGAAGATTAGGGATCCCCTCAAACTCATTATGCCTTCTTTCAGCAAGGAGACACTAGCTTTGTCAGATGAGAGAGGAAAGACTAACTTCTGCAGGCACACAGGCTCAGCGAAACACAGGCATGTCAGGCTCTCACCTTGAATAGCATCTTCCTGTACGCCCTCATCAGGGGTCCAACCCCCACTCCCCCTTAACTTTAGTAGATCTCTGCCAAGGCTGATAATCCAATCTGCTCTGTAACTCAGCCTTTTTGTCCCTTGAAACTGGCTTGACTCTGTAATTATAAAAGACAGGGACTTTTGTCTCTTCATTTTAGGGCCTTGGTGAAATATGTCTGGGTCCTTGCCTATAATTTAAGCTAGAAATTTAATGTCCTGACTCTATCACTTTCTCTCCCTGTGTTCCATGCTGCACTCAGAGGAACAAACCAAACGATTTGCATTTCTTCTTGCCATTCACAATCCTCTGTGGCCTCCTATGCTTAACTTTCCAGAGCCTTCAATTCTAGTTTACAAACGAAATTTAAGCAACTGCTTTGCTATGGCATGCCATGGCTTGCCAGTACTTCCTTGGCCACTTGATTACCGTTGATTAGGGTTGTTATACTGGTGTGTGTGTGTGTGTGTGTGTGTGTGTTCATGGGGGGATGTAGGACTGGTGATTCATGATCATGTATGTATGAGCATTCACATGGAGGCCAAAGGACAACCCAAGATTTCATTATCTAATTGTGAGTCAAGGTCTCTCCTTGGCCTGTAACTTGCAGATACGCTACTATTCTGATTGGCCAGCAAGGCCCAGGGATCTGGTTGTCTTTGCCTCCCCAGGGCTGGAATTACAAGCATGAGCCACTCACTGTGCCTGTCTTGCCTTTTCTTCATGTGGATTCTGGGGATTGGACTCAGATCCTCAGTATAACAAGGCCTTTTACCAACTGAGCTCTCTCTCCTGACTGAATTATTACCCTTTGAAGTGTGACAGATGCGAGAAGCTATTCAAGGCAACAGAACCAAATCGTAGAGGTTACCTGTTAGTTCCCCCAGACTGGCCCAGTACCATTCAGGGTTTGGAAGAGAACTATTCTGAATGGTGTAGTATAAGAGAGTTGCCATAGAGAATACACGTGACTTCATGTCCAGTGACAGCCCTGTAGTGCGTATAGATCATCTTGCTGGTGGACAGAGAGGACAGTCAGGCACATGCAGGCTGCCTCAACGCTAAACATCCTCACCAATCCTTCCAGCATAGACATGGCTGGTTCTTTACCTGCACCCTGCCTTCCAAATGCATGCAAATTTCTTGTGCTGCTAAGCTCCATTGAAAACCTTGCAAGAATATGATTCAGGGACTTTTTTTTTTTAAGCTGAGCTAGGTTGATTGAGGACCAAGGGAAACTTTGGAGGTCATGATAGCATTTTTTTTTTGTCTTTTAGGAGCTGGATATGAGTCAGGGTTCCTCAAACCTGGCTTTTAAATTGTTTATTGATCTACACATTTCCAATTTATGTGATTTAATTATTACCCAAGTAATTTTTATATTTTAAGATGTTTCAAATAATTTACATTCTACCTATGTCTCTATAGGTAGATAGATGTGTGTGTGTGTGTGTGTGTGTGTATTTTTACAAGAGTTTTGGATAGCCCAGACTGGCCTTGAATTCCTGAACTTTCTGCATCAGCCCCTAAGAGATGGTAGCACAGAAGTAAACTAACTTCTTAAAATGTTTTTAATAGGTGTATATTTCTACTAGCCCTCATACTTCCAATGAGAGAAAAGAACATTTTCCTTACAATGCCAGGGGTTAAATTCTTAGAGAGCGTGGAGAAGTGCTCTTCCATCAACTTGCATGCTCTGCCTCCATGTAGAAGAGAGAAGTTCTGATCAGATCGACAGAGGAGAGACACTGTGTGGTCCCTCAGAAAGGAAGATTGCTCATGTCCTAACCCTTCCCCTGGGGTTGATACCCAAAGCAAAGGAGAAGCAGAGGAAGACACCTTTGCTCTGTCTTGCCTCAGCCTTTCGAGATACTTATGACCAGGTATGGAAGCACGTATTATATTTCTAGACCTTGTGTTATAGGTCCCTGAGTTGGGTTCCCTGTTCTCTCACTGAAGGAGCATCCATTCCATGGTTTCTCAACCTGTGGCTGAGGTACACAGTCAGGGCTCCTCTCCTCATTGGCCTGTATATTTTCGGTTGAGGAGGAAATACAGAAAATTTTATCCTATATTGGTGTCAGGTACAAGTCTTATTTTTTAATTCATCTTTAGCAGTTACAAGTTGAAATTTCAGGAGCCGGTTCAGACATTCATGTATTTAAATTCTGTCACAGAACCCTGAAGTTTCTTCCAGCATTGGGGTCTAGGATTGTTTTTAAACCTAAGATTCAGAGAAAGGAGAAATGTTAGCAACATTTCAGTACCAATTTAGTCATAAAACAACTGGGACCAGATGGCAGGACTTATCTCCAGTGAGCAACTGGGGAAGGGTTCTAATGTCATCATTTACTCCTTCTAACACCTGGCTACAGTACACATCAATATATCTAAGCCACATAGGGACCAGAATTGTCTTTCAAACCTGTAGAGATCTTCTATAAACTCTGGGACATGGATCTCTGATTATAAAAGCTACATGGGAACACATCGCATCCGTTGGGGCTTCAGAGGGTCCCCTAGGGTTCCACTGAATCCCGATGTTAGAATCTGCATACTCCCAGAGTAGCCTTAGGAGATGAGAACACATTTGAAGAACAAAATTTGAATCCTGTTGTCTCAGTGACTGCCGAGATCACTGCCTGGACCTTGGTCTAATCTAGGCCTGTTCCCTGTGTGGACAACAGTGGAAAAGGAACCCAGTTCTTTGGCCACAGTGTAGGGAGGCAACCAGTTGCCAGCTTCATCTCCTTTGGAAATGAGGAGAAGAAAATAATAAAAAGAGGCAACATTTCTAATCTAAGTACCCTGCAATCTACAAGAAGGCTTTCCAATTCGTAATCAAGATACGGGACAAGAGTATGGGCTACAGAATGGTATGCTAATTTAACATAACAGAATCAGAAACAAACAAACAAACAACAAACAAACAACAAAAAAACAGATTCAAGTGCTTAATTTACACGGAAGAAATAAAGAAGTCCAGAACAAAAACCAGGAATGCCCATGGTAATGGTATACAGAGCTTGTTGTGGCAGATCTAGGTAGGCTCTGGCACTGCCCAGTGGGCTATTTATGAGAACTTCTGTACCAGAAGGAGGTAGGTAAGATGACATAGGCTGACCTCAGATAGGACATGAATAAGTGTGCAGGTCATTAGGAAATGACATGTGAGCGCAGAGGCTATCACTGAGGACAACAGACACAATTTCAAAGCAACTTCTAACCCAGGCAAATATACTTCCTAAAGGACCCCCAGCCTTTCTGCCACAGTTTTTATTTTTTGGTTTTATTTTTGAGTTTTCACACGTAGGGTCTAGGGAGATGGCTCATTATTTAAGAGCAGATACTGATCTTCCAGAGGACCTGAGTTCAGTTCCCAGCACCGACATAAGGTGGCTCACAAACATCTGTACCTCCAGCTCCAGGGTAATCTGATGTCTCCAAGGCCACCTGTACTCATATGCACATACTCACATGCAGACACATACCTACACATAAGTAAAAAGAATAAAAATAAATCTTAAGAAAACAACTATTTTTTTTTAATTTCACATGTGTTTTGGCATCTTTTTAAAATAGAGATTGTATTTGCTTTTGTTTTATATATGGGTATTTTGCCTGCATGTGTCTTAACATTTACATTTAGTGCCTGCAAAGACCAAAATAGGACATCTAATCCCCTGCAACAGGAGTTACAGATGGTTGTGAGCCACCACGTGGATGCTGAGAACTGACCCAGAATCCTTTGCAGAAGTAGCAATTACGCTTAACTGGTAAGCCATCTCCCCATCCTTTGTTGTGTTTTGCGTATGAAGCCCCTCACTGACTCTTGCATCTGAGACTTGGTTCCCAGCCAGTGGTGCTACTGAAGTGACAGCACAAGGGTGATGGGGATGGGTTTCAAGAGAAAGGCGGGTAGAACATGGGTGATATTGATGGAGTGCCTAACCTGTAAAGCAGGATTCTGACAAGGTTACAGATACTCTTGCTCAACGTTACTGGGTTGTCCTAGAAAGGCGTATCTGTTGGAACAGCCTGTCTCACTTTGAGTGGGCAACTTTGGGAAGGAGGGACTGAAGACGGGAAATGTGAGCTACAAGCTATATTCCTAAGGCGAGCTACAAGCTATCTTCCTAAGGCTCCTGATGCTGGCCCTATAAAGGGTTATAGCCATCTTTTTTGTCTGGCAGACAACTTAACGTCCTGCAGGAGAGAGTGTGGCCCTGACAATGTGCTCTACTATATAATTTTGTCCATTGAAGATAAAGCTTCTGTCTCTTTTTCTGACTCCTGTCTATTTGAGCTGCCCCAGAAATCTAGCATATGGTGCCAATACCCAGAAAGAGAATTGGGAGCCTACCGGAGGTTGGGCCCTTCCACAGATGAACCTCACTTGCTTTCATCCAATCACAGCCCCAGCCTGAGTGGGCCTGGCAGGGCCACCTGTCTCTCTCAGGCCACCATTTTTTTTCACTCTCTCTCCATCCCTCTCTCCTTTCATTTTCTCTGTCTCATTCTGACAAAGCAGATAGGAGACCAGTTCTCCATTAGACAAGACCATGCATCCAATACAGCTAAAGGTCAGGACAAGGTAACTTGTGACACCTTACAGGGAAGTAACCCAGTTAGGTCTTGGGGGCTCCAGGAACCCCTCCCCTTTCTGTCTTGGCTTGAGATTTACACAGCCTGGTGACCCCAGAAGCCTCCACTGTCTCCCCATAAGACTAGCTTGGGACAACCCAGAAAGCTCTTGACTCCTGGAAATGTAGAAGTTTGGGGATGCTCACCCTTCTTTCCATGCCTGTTTAGTCAATCCCAAATCCAAGGTATGCCTCCAGATGATTGGATTTGAACCCTGTTTTCACCTTGGTTCTGCACACAACATGGGTTCCAAATTGTCTGTTCCAAAGAAAGAGAACCTGTTTGCAACTATGCCTAGAACCAGAATGCCTGAAGTTTCTACTGGGTCTCCAAGCCTACATCCCTTAACTGAGATAGGGTAGTCTTACTGTCTCCCCAATGCAGTCATGGATCTCTCTGAAGCTCATGCTGAAATCTAGACTTTCCTTATTGCAAGATCTGTAAGATCATTGGGGGTTTGGTTTAAAAGGCTGTAAAATCCCAAGCATAGAAAAGGTTAACTTAAAACCTGTAAGAAAAAAGTTAATAGTTAAAGGTCTATCTACAGGCAATCTTAATTGGCTACAGCATGTGATGTATGTAACGTGGATTCAACTCTTGTTTAGGAAAAGAGAAAGAAACAGAGTAGGTTTGAGGAAAAAATGTTTACATGGATATGAAATAGAAGGTTATATTGGGGGGAAATAGAGGGTATAAAGGTCCACATTTAATGTGTGAGATATGTGGGTACCACAGGGACTTGTGCCTGAAGGGAGGCGGGCTCACCTTATCAGGGAGCTGCTCCCACCTTGAACAAAAAGCAGCCATGTGACTCATCACCATCTTGACCGACGACTTCATCAAGATAGAAGCAGCCGTGTGACTCATCACCATCTTGACCGATGATGACTTCATCAAGATAGAAGCAGCCATGTGACTTGGCCTCCATCTTTGCTAATGTGGACATGTGACTTCACTGCCATCTTGGTGAATGTGACCACATGGCATAAACCGACTATGGCAGCACTCACAAAACTTTTTAGTCCACTGAGCCCTCTGCTTATTATCATACCCCTTTTTTATTAGACTAAGGGGGCGACACCAAGCCTCCAAGATATTTTGGACTAAGATGGATTTTTGTGTGATGTTTTATCTTAAGAGTGGAAAATAACAGATGAGGACAAAAACCAAGAACAAGGTTTACAAAAACGTGATTTAGGAACTACATATGCTTGACAATTGATGTTTATAATGGTCTATTCATGCTAACAGAAACTGACTTAAATAAATATGTCTAATCACTTACGTCTTTGCTAAATTTCTTAAGCTTCAGCTACTTGAAGAAACTGAGTCATAAAAAAACTGATATTTTGTAAAAAGCACACTATTAAAGCATCAGAAGTATATACCTCTACCCCAGTTGCAGGCCAGCAGGCAAGACTCCTGTGAGCAGGCCTTCCCACTACCACTCCCCACTGGAAACTGCAATCTACAAGTCCCACTCTGTCTCCGAAACCCACCCATCTCCTGAGACCATGGCTGCTCCCTGAGACACAGACTCTGCCAGCTTCTACTGGATCAAGAGGTGAGTCACTGTTCTCCCAGCTGGTCACCACAGCCCCTAGGCCCTAGACCCAGGGGCACAACCCCTGCCCTTTTACCCCCACCCATTGCAGCCCCAGTTGCAGGCCAGTAAGCAAGACTTCTTTGGGCAGGCCTTCTCACCCCCACCTCCCACTGGACCCTGCAATCTACAAGTCCCACGCTGTCCCCCAAACCCACCCATCCCTCCAAGACTCCAGCAGCTCCCTGAGACACAAACACCACCAGTGCTGATTGGACCAAGAGTGACTCTCTGAGACACAAATACTGTTTGCACCAATTGGAGAAAGAGATAGGTAGATGCCAGTGCAAGAATACATTCAAGCCAGGTGGTGGTGGCACATGCCTTTAATCCCAGCACTTGGGAGGCAGAGCCAGGCAGATCTCTGTGAGTTCAAAGCCAGCCTGGTCTACAAAGCAAGATCCAGGGCAGGCACCAAAAAAGCTACATAGAGAAACCCTGTCTGAAAAAAAAAGAATACATTCAACAACATAAAGAGCAATATGGCACCATCAGAATCTAGCAGTTCTACGACAGCAAGACTTGAACATCCCAACATAGAAGAAGCAAAAGAAAACAACCTTAAAATGAGTTTATGAAGACAATAGAGGTCTTTAAAGAAAAAATGAAAAATTCCCTTAAAGAAATTGAGGAAAAGACAAACAAAAAAATTGGAAAACAGTTCAATCTTGAAAATTGAAATAGAGGCAATAAAGAAAACACAAACTGAGGGAATGCTGGAAATGGAAAATCTGAGTAAATGAACAGGAACTACAGATGCAAACATAACCAACAGAATGCAAGAGATGGAAGAGAGAATCTCTAGCATTGAAATTATAATAGAGGAAATAGATTCATTTGTCAAAGTAAACATCAATGCCAACAAAGTCACAACACAAAATCCAGGAAATCTGGGACACCATGAAAAAGCTAAACCTAAGAATAGTAGGGATAGAAGAAGGAGAAGAATACCAGCTCAAAGGCACAGCAAATATATAACAAAATCATGGAAGAAAACATTCCCAACCTAAAGAAGGAAATGCTTATGAAGATACAAGAAGCTTAGAGAACACCAAATAGACTGGACCCCCCCCCCAAAGTCCCCTCACCACATAATAATCAAACAACTAAACATACAGAATAAAGGCAAAATATTAAGAGCTGTAAAGGAAAAAGCTAAATAATATATAAAGACAGACCCATCAGAATAACACTTGACTTCACAATGGAGACTCTGAAAGCCAGAAGGTCTTGGACAGATATTATGCAGACACTAAGAGACCATGGATGTCAGCTCACATGATTATACCCAGCAAAACTCTCAATCACCATAGATGGAGTAAACAAGATATTCCATGACAAAACCAGATTTAAACAATATCTATCCACAAATCCAGCCATACAGAAAGCACTAGAAGGAAAAATTCAACCTAAGGAAATTAGATGCATCCTCAAAAACACAGGCAATAGATAATCCCACACCAACAAATCCCAAAGAAGGGAAACACACACACACACACACACACACACACACACACACTACCACCAAAAAAAATAACAAGAATTAATAATCACTGGTCATTAATATCCATTAACATCAATGGACTCAATTCACCTATAAAAAGATACAGGCTAACAGAATTGATACAAAAACAGGATCTATCCTTCTGCTGCATACAGGAAACACACCTCAACTTCAAAGACAGACACTATCTCAGAGTAAAGCATTGGGAAAAGACTTTCCAATCAAGTAGACTTAAGAAGCAAGCTGGTATAGCTATCCTAATATCTAACAAAATAGACTTCAAACTAAAATTAATCAAAAGAGATTAAAAAGGATATTACATATTCATCACAGGAAAAATCCATCAAGATGAAGTCTCAATTCTGAACATTTATGCCCCAAATACAAAGGCACCCACATTTGAAAAAAAAATTACAAAAGCTTAAATTGCACATCAAACCCCACATACTAATAGTGGGAGACTTCAACACCCCACTCTCACCAATGGACAGGTCTGCCAGAGAGAAACTTAACAGAGAAATAAGGGAACTAACAGATATTACGACTCAAATGGTCTTAATAGATATCTACAGAACATTCCACCCTAACAAAAAAGAATATACCTTCTTCTCAGCACCCCATGGAACCTTCTCTAAAATTGACCACATACTTAGTCACAAAGCAAATCTCAACAGATACAAAAAAAATATTGGAATAACCTCCTGTATTTTATTGGACCACCATGGCTTAAATTTAGAATTCAACAATACCACAAATTACAGAAAGCTTACAAACTCATGGAAACTGAATAATTCCCAACTGAATCACCAATGGGTCAAGGAAGAAATTAAGACAGAAATTAAAGATTTCATAGAATTCAATTAAAATGAATGTACAACATTCCCAAACCTATGGGACACTATGAAAGCAGTGCTAAGAGGAAAATTCATAGCTCTAAATGCCCACGTAAAGAAGTTGGAGAAATCTCACACTAGTGACTTAACAGCACAACTGAAAGCTCTAGAACAAGAAGCAGCAAACTCACCCAGGAGAAACAGATGCCAGGAAATAATTAAATTGAGGGCTGAAATCAATAAAATAGAAACAAAAAAATCAATACAAAGAATCAATGAAACAAAGAGTTGATTCTTTTAGAAAATCAACAAGATAGACAAGCCCTTATCCAAACTAACCAAAAAACAGAGAGAGACCATCCAAATTAACAAAATCAGAAATGAAAAGGGAGATATAACAACAGACAATGAGGAAGTCCAGAGAATCATCAGGTCATACTTCAAAAACCTGTACTCCACAAAATTGGAAAATCTGATAGAAATGGGCAAGTTTCTGGATAGGTACCACATACCAAAATTAAATCAAGACCAGATAAACAATGTAAATATACCTATAACCCCTATGGAAATATAAGCCCTCATTAAGTCTCCCAACCAAAGAAAAGCCCAGGGCCAGATAGTTTCAGTGCAGAATTCTGCCAGATTTTCAAAGAAGAGCTAATTCCAATACTCCTCAAATTGTTCCACACAATAGAAACAGAAGGAACACTGCCAAACTCTTTCCATGAGATTACAGTTACCCTAATACCCAAACCACACAAAGATGCAACAAAAAAAGAGAGTTACAGACCAAAGTCCCTCATGAACATTGATGCAAAAATATTCAATAAAATACTGGCAAATGGAATCCAAAAACACATCAAAAAAATCATCCACCATGGTCAAGTAGGTTTCATCCCAGAGATGCAGAGATGGTTCAATATATGAAAATCTGTCGCTGTAATCCACCGAATAAACAAATTGAAAGACAAAAACCATATTAGATGCTGAAAAAGCCTTTGACAAAATCCAACATCCCTTCATGATAAAGGTCTTGGAGAGATCAGAAATACAAGAAACATACTTCAATATAATAAAGGCAATTTACAGCAAGCCAACAGCCAACATCAAAGTAAATGGAGAGAAACTCAAAGTGATTTCTAAATCAGGAACAAGACAAGGCTGTCCACTCTCTCCATATCTATTCAATATAACACTTGAAGTTCTAGCTACAGTAATAAGACAACAAAAGGAGATCAAGGAGATACAAATTGGAAAGGAAGAACTCAAACTTTCACTATTTGCAGATGATGTGATAGTATACATGAGTGACCCCAAAAATTCTACCAGGGCACTCCTACAACTGATAGACACCTTTAGTAATGTGGCAGGATACAAGATTAACTAGAAAAAATTAGTAACCTGTAGCTAGAGTTTTCCTGCCTGGCCCACAATCAGGACAAATCTCTGTCACCTGCCAGTCCCACAGTTGCTCAGACCCAACCAAATAAACACAGAGACTTATATTGCTTACAAACTGTATGGCCATGGCAGGCTTCTTGCTAATTGTCCTTATATCTTAAATTAATCCATTTCTATAAATCTATACCTTGCCACATAACTCGTGGCTTACCGGCATCTTCACATGCTGTTTGTCATGGCAGCGGCTGGCAGTCTCCCTCCGCCTTCCTGTTCTTTTAATTCTCTCTGTTAGTCCCACCTATACTTCCTGCCTAGCCACTGGCCAATCAGTGATTTATTTATTGACCAATCAGAGCAATTTGACACACAGACCATCCCACAGCAGTAACCCTCCTATATACAAATGATAGACAACAGGCTGAGAAAGAAATCAGAAAAACATTACTATTTACAATAGCCACAAATAATATAAAATACCTTAAGGTAACTCTAACCAAACAAGTGAAAGACCTATATGACAAGAACTTTAAGTCCTTGAAGAAAGAAATTGAGGAAGCTTTCAGAAAATGGAAAATGGATAAGTAGAACCAACATAATAAAAATAACAATCTTACCAAAAGCAATCTACAGATTCAGTGTAATCCCCATCAAAATTCCAACACAATTCTTCACAAACCTGGAAAAAACAATACTCAACTTCATATGGAAAAACAAAAAAACCTAGGATAGCTAGAATAATCCTTTACAATAAAGCAATTTCTGGAGGCATCACCATCCCTGACTTCAAGCTCTACTATAGAGCTATAGTAATAAAAATAGCTTGATATTGGCATAAAAACTGACATGTAGACCAATAGAATCAAATTGAAGACTCTGACATTAATCTATACACCTATGAACACCTGATTTTTGACAAAGAAGCCAAAACTCTACAATGGAAAAAAGAAAGCATCTTCAACAAATAGTGCTGGCATAAGTAGATATCAACATGCAGAAGATTGCAAATAGATCCATATCTATTGCCTTGCACAAAATTCAACTCCAAGTGGATGAAAGACCTCAACATAAATCCAGCTACACTGAACCTGATAGAAGAGAAAATAGGAGGTAGCCTAGAACACATTAGCACAGGAGACCACTTCCCAAATATAACACCAGTAGCACAGACACTGAGAGCGACAAATAATAAATGGGACCTCCTGAAACTAAGAAGCTTCTGTAAGGCAAAGGACACAGTAAATAAGACCAAACAACAGCCTACAGAATGGGACAAGATCTTTACCAACCCCACATCTGACAGAGGACTGATCTCCAAAATATAGAAAGAATTCAAGAAATTAGACATCAAAATACTGAGCAATACAATTAAAAAATGGGCTACAAAGCTAAACAGAGAATTCTCAACAGAAGAATCTCAAATGGCCAAAAGACATTTAAAAATTGCTCAACATCCTTAGTCATCAGGGAAATGAAAATCAAAATGACTCTGAGATACCATCTTACACCTACCTGTCAGAATGGCTAAAATAAAATACACAAATGACAGCTTATGTTGGAGATGATGTGGAGCAAGGGGAACACTCCTCCACTGTTGGTGGAAGTGCAAACTTGTATAGCCACTTTGGAAATCAGTATACTTCTCAGGAAATTGGGAATCAATCTACCTCAAGACCCGATGATACCACTCTTGGGCATATACCCAAGGGATGCTCAATCATACCACAAGGACACTTGCTCAACTATGTTTATAATAGCATTATTCATAGTAGCCAAAACCTGGGAACAACCTAGATGCCCCTCAACCAAAAAATGGATAAAGAAAATGTGGTACATATACACAATGGAGTATTACTCAGTTGTTAAAAAACAATGACATCATGAAATTTGCAGGCAAATGGAAGGAACTAGAACATATCCTGAGTGAGGTAACCCAGACTCAGAAAGACAAACATGGTATGTACTTACTCATAAGTCGATACTAGATGTAAAGCAAAGGATAATAAGATTACAACCCACAGCTCCAGAGAAGCTAGGAAACAAGGAGGACCCTAAGAGGGATGCATGGATCACCTTGAGGCAGGGAAACAGGAGATATCCATGAGTAAACTGGGGATGAGGGGGGGCAATAGAAGGGGAGGAAGGAGAAATGAAAACTGAGCTGGGGGAGGGATGGAGTGGGAGAGCAATGAAAGAGATATTTTGATAGAGGGAGACATTGTGGGGTAAGGGAGAAACCTCGTGCTAATGAAATTCCCAGAAATCCACAAGGATGATCCCATATTATACTACTAGCAATAATGGAGATGGTGCCTGAACTGGCCTACCCTAGTAATCAGATTGGTGACCCTAACTGTCATCATAGAGCCTTCACCCAGTAACTGATGGAAGCAGATCCAGAGATCCACAGCCAAGCACCAGGCTGTGTTCTGGGAGTCCAGTCCCAGAGAGGGAAGAGGGATTCTATGAGCAAGGGGGAGTCAAGATCACGATGGGGAAATCTACAGAGACAACTGAACCAAGCTCGTAGGAACTCATGAACTTTAGACCGACAGCTGTGGAACCTACATGGGACTGGATTAGGCCCTCTGCATGTGGGAGACAGTTGTGTAGCTTGGTCTGTCTGAGGGGCCCCTGGCAGTGTGGTCAGGATCTATCCCTGGTGCATGAGCTGGCTTTCTGGAGCCCTTTACCTAAGGTGGGATGCCTTGCTTACCCTTGATGCAGTGGGGAGGGCTTGGTCCTGCCTTAACTGAATTACTAGGCTTTGCCGACTCCCCATGGGAGCCCTTACCCTTTTGGAGGAGGGGATGAGAGGTGGGTAGGGGAGGATGTTGGAGCAGGGAGCTGGAGGAGGGATAAGAGGGGGATCTGTGGTTGGTATGTCAAATGAATTAAAAAAATTTTAATTAAAAAAAAGGATCAGGAAAATGAAGTTTCCCATCTCTGCATAGACTGTATTTATGATTAAAGTTCATTTTGATTCTAAAGGATTTTCAATTCAAAATAAATTTTTTTTTTTTGGTTTTTTTCGAGACAGGGTTTCTCTGTGTAGCTTTGCGCCTTTCCTGGAACTCACTTGGTAGCCCAGGCTGGCCTCGAACTCACAGAGATCCGCCTGCCTCTGCCTCCCGAGTGCTGGGATTAAAGGCGTGCGCCACCACCGCCCGGCTCTCAAAATAAATTTTTAAGGCTCAAACTTAACGGGAATAAAATTACAAAATCCTGATCTTATAAAAGTTACCAATTTATGATAAACTATTAAAGATAATTAAGACATACAAGTTAATGATCAGTCACTTTACAAATGATCAGTTTCTAGAACATGCTCATAACTATGTTTATAGTCATGTTAAGTACAAATGTAATTCATGTACAGAGGCAAGCTTGGAAGGAGGGGCCAATTTATATATCCCATTATATAGTCTTCTGTATATGTTGTCAAAAGTTAAATCTGAAGCAAGTAATACAAGTAAGTTTAAAGTAAACTTTGTTTAATGTAAAATATTATTCAAAATCAGATATATTTCTAAAAACTGGTTATGAAAATTTGAATGCTTGAGTAATATGGATTAAATTTACAATACACTTGCATGGCAGGATGTCATGTAGTTCCACGTAGTTCCCTTTGATGGGGCACAATCGCACCAGAGTAAGTTTCAGGTTAGCCTTATTGCAGGATAAGGATGTATGGGAAATAAGACCTGCCTGAACTCTACTGCTTCTGCCTCCAGCTGTGTAGACCTGACCAGGGAAGATGAATTACTCCTCATGTCTCACATGACAGGGCATGGATGGATTCTCTTTCCAGTGGAAAATCTACACCCACAGACAAGAGAAGAAAATAGCAATTGGTCTACCCTCAGTGTCTCCCAAACTGAACAATGAGGATGCTGTGAACAGTGGAACCGTGTACCTAAGCCTATCACTTGACTGGTATGGGATCTGTATGCTAGTTTAATTGGCCATGCCCTTTACCCTTGCTTTCAGTTCTTCCTCTGAGACCAAGCTTATTGCAGGGTCCACACCCTAACCACCCATGCCCCTTATTAAAGGAGATGCCAGATTTTGTCTTCAAACTCATAGCTTTGGAAAGTGATTCAGAACATACAAACACTATCTTTGGAATTTCACTAGAATATACTATAAAAATGACTCAGTAAGGATTCTTTTTCTCTTTTAAATTGTCAATTAGATACTGAATTTAACTGAATTCTTTTACAAATCTTCTAGGTGCTTGTTCCTTATGCAGGGCTCAGATGTAACAAACAACTGATTACAATTAACTTACCCTTCTATAGAACTCTGGTACATGGTCCAACCAGTTGTATGATTGCATTTACCATATTAGCTTTATATTTAACCTTATATTAACCTATGTTCATCTTGATATGAAAAAGTTTGCTTCATTAACTTTGACTCCTAAAGTTCCCCACACAGTTAGTTGTACAGGTATTACCTTCCAACTTCTGTTCTGAACCTTTGTCATCTGTTGAGTTTTATTGTGTCTCCTTGGACAGAGCCTCCTCTAAGGCACTCTAGCTGCTGCCCATTCTCATTTCCACTTTTGTCAGCTTAAAACAGTTAAAGAGAGATCCACACGCCCAAGTCCCTGGAAGCAGTTCCAGGAAGGAAGTAATCTCTGAAAGGGAGAATAATGGGCTATGGGCCATCCAACTCATCCGTATTCTTGATACCCTAGGCATTGTTTGCAGGACTCACAACTAAAGCAGCTGGGCAGAAACCTTCTTTGTAGAAGTCATCTTCTCTGTCCCTCCAGCTCTCAAAAAAAAACCTTAGAGAATTTTCAGATCAGCTTAACATCCTCTATGACCAACTCTATTATTTGGCCATCGTAGTACTCAAAATTAAAAAGGGACTAGATCTGGCTTTTGCTAAGAATGGGATTTGTGTCCTCCTCCACAAATGATGCTGCTTTTGCACCAATGTATCCTGACTCATTTGAGACAGAGCACCAACACATCCTGACTGGTTTGAGATAGGGACCA
>CABHPH010157784.1:19873-82108 GCA_902168325.1 Peromyscus nudipes
TTGAGACAGAGCACCAACACATCCTGACTGGTTTGAGATAGGGACCAGACAAAAATTCAACCACAATCCTCTTTCTATATACGGGCTTTAGTTTCCTCACACCCTAACTCCTCCCCTTCATCGCTTCTTTTCTTCTTATTCTCACCATGCTCATGCGTTTTCCCTGTCTTTTAAATGTTTTATTCACTGAACTTCCCCCTACACCCAAACAAAATGTTCCATGTAAGCTCTCCCAATGGTCCTCACCCTACAACAGCTCCATTTGTTACTGATACATCTGAGGAAGTACTTTTAGGCACTATGAAGAAACTCTGGCTGCAAGGGCCTACTATCCTTTTCACCCCAGGCCAGAAATAATTCTTTACATCAGTCCTCCATTTTCTCTTGTGCAGCACTCCTGGCGGTGGGACTAGTCACTGTCACCCTGAATCAACTCTATACTCACTTCCTCTCACTGGCTTTCTCTGTTTCTCCCACCTCTTGTCCTTCCCCTTCCTCCACCTTCCTGGGAAATTCTCATTTTGCTCTGTAACCAAATCATCTGCTTACAATCCTCTAACGATTGTTTTTCAAAAGTCTCTTCAAAAATGTATGATAACAATCACATGATCCATCACAGATGATCAAGTTAAAACTCTCCTCTTGCTAAGTGACCAGAGGACCTCTTCTTCAAAGGATGCAGGACTACCCCTTTCTGATAATGACTCTCTGCAGCAGGAAGTAGTTAAGAAAGGATCTATGTTTCCACCCACCCCCATTTTCTATATTCCTTTAGGGTTTGGAATGATAGAGTGCCTCATCTGTAAAGCAGGATTCCTACAAGGTCACAGATAATCTTGTTCAGCCTTCCTTGGTCATCCAAGAAAGAAACATCTGTTGAATATGGCTCTTATCTTTTTCTGCCTCCTGTCTTTTTAAACTGTCTCTGTAATCTAACAGATACCAATTGGAGGAGGGGAATAATGGACCAGTAAGGGTTAAAATGGGGTGGGAGATAACAGACAGGAGAGAAGAGAGAATAAAGTGATTGAGGTATCAATAACTAATGACAAGACCTTTGAAAAAGCTACATGGGGACCTATTTCTGTAGAAGCTTCCTAAAATACATACATATACACATACAAAAGCAAATTAAAAATGACAGGGGGACATGCCTCTCCCAAACACCATGGAATACCAATAAAAAGCCCGCTACCAGGTATGTGTTTCCTTTTCTTGAGTTTTTAGTCACTGGGGCTCCATAGATCCTCCCAAAACATTACAGACTACTGCCATTGGTCTTGGTTATCCTCAAGAACTTGATGTGAGTCCCTGTTTCTGAAGATACCACACACTTGAATCATACAGAGAGAAATCAAGCTGGTACCAGTCTGAAAGCATTGTTCCTACTGACTAGCTTTCATAGTGCTAAAAGGTTGTATGTGTACTACCAAGAGAGAAAATTCCTCAACAGTGTTACTCTGCCGTTACTGCAATAATGGCAAGATAGGTCTGCTGGTGCAATAGTGGTACAAATATTATAGTCGTAACCAACCACTTTCTGATTGGATTTAAAGGTCATTCCACAAGACAGAACTACGCATGGTACGGATAACTGGGCCAAAAAATATCCTGCAGTTGGCTAGGTCTTGAACCCCAGGAGAGAACCTAATACTATTGTTCTGTTTAATGGACATATTAATAAACTGTATCCTATGTTCTTATTTTTATACTCACAGATAGTATATCTTTCAACCACATCAGAGGAGCTTATTTTTGTAGTAGATGGCAATTAATAAGAATCCCTACAAATGGTCAATGTACAGAGAAGAGACTGTGCAGTGCTTAGCTCTAAATGGAGTATGTGTCTCACCACCTCCCCAAGGCTCAGGGCTCAACCAAACAGTACTTGCCTGATATTACAGGGATGTTGCACACATGAGCTCACAGTGGCTGTGACTGCATGCAGAAGACCTACACAAGACCAAGCCAGCCAAAATACCAACCAGAGTCAGGGAGGGTCTACACTTAGCTGAGTTGTTGGCAGCTGATGGCCGCTAGGTGTAGTTGGAGTTTTCCTATGTCCCACTGGTCCTCAGCCACTCAGACCCAAGTAAACACACAGAGGCTTATATTAATTTAAACTGCTCAGCCATTAGCTCAGGCTAACTACTGACTAGCTCTTACTCTTAAACCCAGCCCATTTCTGTTAATCTGTATGTTGCCACGTGTTCCGTGGCTTTACCTGTGAGGCATTACATGTTGTTCCCTGGATGGCGGGCTGGCATCTCCTTTTGCTTCTCCTTTCTCTTCCTGTCTATATGTTTGGATTTTCCATCTGCCTCTAAGTTGCCTTGCCATAGGCCAAATGGCTTTATTTATCAACCAATCAGAGCAATATATTTTCACAGCATACAGAAAGACATCCCCCACTAGCTAGGGGAAGAAAAGTCAGCTTTCTTCAGTGATACAGCCCTTGAGAGACTACCTGTGCTCTACTTGGTCATCCTACACTCATGTGCATACAGGCAGCACTAAGTGGACACATCGGGTTTAATAAAAGTTTGTGAAGTTGGGAGGTTTTGCAAAATGGGGAGGATTTGTGAGAAGAGAGGGGAGAAAGTTCATCAAAACACATGATATGTGTGTGAAATTCTCAAACAGTAAATAACCATAAAAATATTACAATCCCATTGTTAGATTTTAGAACAATTATCATTAGCTGTGAGTATTTTATGACTGTCTTTAATTGGGGCAAGAAACAACCATTGTCTTTCAAATATTCTCAATTTGTTGCCGTACGTGGGCTTTCGATTGTTCTGCTCCTATGGGATAACTCTGTTAGCAGGGAAATACAGTCTACCTTTCTCTTTAAAGACAGGAATAAGACAATACTGTCTCTTCTCACCATTTCTAGTCAACACCATATTTGAGGTTCTAGACAGTACAATGGGGGAATTTTTTTTTTTTAGAGAAAGGGAGAGAATAGAGTCCAGATTGGAAAGAAACAAATCAAATGATTTTTATGCGCAGGAAAACAATTCCATATTGATTAGAAATGTATAATAGATGGGGAAGCTAGAGCTGTAAAGTCAATATCTATTTGACTATGCTGTATTTAAACAACCCTGAGTTATATTTAGATCACTCACATTATTTTGTCAGTGACAAATGCTATGCTTGATTCAAAGAAAAAAAAACTCAAAGGTTAAAACATGCTAATTTGAGTAGCTTTTTAAAAAATAAAATTTTCATTTTATTTCAAATTACTGAAGAAATAGGGTCCTAATCTTTTTATTCAAATACATACCCTTCAGTAATGAATTACATTCTCAAAAATAATAATTAATAAATTGATACTTTTCAGGAAGAACAACAAGGAAACACTTAATTGGAGGAAGTAGATGATAAGGAGTGTAGTTCTGAAATGCCATCTGTGACCAGCATCTTCCTTGGGGTCTCTCTCTCTCTCTCTCTCTCTCTCTCTCTCTCTCTCTCTCTCTCTCCCCCAGGTATTTACAAATGTAGCAACCCAATTGTAAGCTTGATCCACTGAAACCAGGAGACAAAAATCAGTCCCCTCCACTACCTTCTTCTGCTCATGTGTTTCATCTTAGTGATGGAAACTAACACACCTTTAATATAAAGAATTAAAAGCTATTTTCTTACGAGAAGTAAAAATGAGACTTTTAAAACAGGTATATTCTGAAGCTGGCATTATATAAACAGTTAATGGGAGACAATGAGAGTTGTTGATAACTGTTTCCAGAGCTAACTGCTTCCGCCAGAACTATTTGTATGGTATTTAAAATCCAATGAAACCCTACTCATTTTATTTTTTTACAGTTTTACACTTTTTTATGATTTCCAGAAAAAAGAAACAAAACAACAAACTATGCTTCCTGGTATCAATCCACAAATTCAAGCTTAGTTCAAGAAACTGAAAGACTTAGGATCCTCTCCTTTTACAGGTGCAAAAGCCGGTGGGGCTCAGCCAAGAATAAAGTAGGCCCAGGAAATGAAAATTCTAGGCAGGAATGAAATCAGGTAGCTCCTGCTCAAAATAATTCTACTGACTGGTAAATCCTGGGGTGACAAGCACAATTCCATCTCTCCTTTTACAAGCAGGGCTTCCTGCCATTTTCTGGGTAGCAGAAGCATTGCTGATTGCAAGGTGATTGAGTTTTTTTGACAGGAGCCAGAATTTAAAACTGGCATCAAAACTAGCCAGCTTGAAGCCAGAAAGAGCACAACATTGCCGGGTTTATATAGAGATGAGCCATTCAGTATTTCAGTAGAATGGTGCTATGTTTGTCTAAGAACAGATTCAGGAAGTCAGGTTGCAGGGGACCACCTATGTGTGACTTCATCTGTCTGTGACTAGAAGGATGGATGATTAATGAAACAATCACTAGAAGCTGCTGCCATCAATGCAGTTCAGCGAAGTCCGACAGCACTTCCGTAGTAGTTTCCTCATAATGATTTGGACCATGGCTATCTTCCCCAGGCCTTGGGAAAATGTCCTTATGTGGAACTCCATGTGATTGGCCCCATTCAGAAGGCTGTGGGCAAGAGTCTTATTTAAGGAGAGAAAATGGGCAGTAGTGCAGGAAAGTGATTATAGGGGATGTGTGTTAGGTTTTTAAAATATCCTAAAAATCAAAGGATAGACGTGCATTTACAAACTCATTCAGAATTACCTAAAATAGTAGCACCTACTCTCCTTCAATGCGTCAAATGCTTTCAAATGATGAAAAAAAATGAAAACTCTCTTCCCTTTGACACATTTTCATAGCTTTCAGTAATAAAAATAGTGGCTCCTTTGGCAATTTCCAAGGCTTAAAGGCAAGCTTGTAATTCCATTAGCGTGGAAATAGCAAAGCCTAAGCCATCAAGTATTCATTAAAAAAAGGTTAAAATGGCATTTAATTTTAAGATTTAACCTTGAATGGAGGTTCAGTCCTCTTCAAACATATTCTAAAGATTGGACACCCTGATCTGCTCATCATATATCTGTGAAGAAGGTTACAGGCTTAAAGGAACACAGGCTAGTTTTTAACCTAGCCATAAAAAAAAAATGCAAGTTAGTTATCAAGGGGGAAATACTTGTGCTTTGGGTTGAGAATCCAGCAAGCAATATCTACTAAAATACAGCCAACAACATGGTATGCTCTAGAGAAATGGCCACATGTTCACACAGGAAGTGTGCTACAGAAGGTTTATGTGTCTGAGACTCGATCGAATTTGGTGAGTCCGGTTATTAGAGATGACTGGATTGTGAAGATAGTCTCATTGGTGGGCTCACCACTGATGAGTTCATACTGAATGGATAATTAGGAGACGATGTCTGGTTGGAGCAAATAGGTCCTTGGAGGCATGCCTTTTAAGGGTGTATCTTGCCCTGGTCTCTGTCTCTCTGTCTCTGTCTCTCTGTCTCTGTCTCTCTGTCTCTGTCTCTGTCTCTCTCTCTCTCTCTTCCTCTCTCTCTCTGCTTCCAAGTTGCTCTGAGTTGAGTAGCTACTCCACTGCAATTTTTGGCCATGATGTTTTTGCCTCACTGTCAGCCCAGACACAACAGAGCCATCGGCTATGATAATAGACTGAAAATTCTGCAACTGTGAGCTCAAATAGCTACTTTTTGTATAAACTGCTTCCTGAATTCAGGCATCTGAGGTCACAACAAAAAGTCCAGTGACACATCACAGTGACCGGCCTACTGGCTTGGTTTTATGTTTATCTCACTACAAAGCCCCGTACACCTTAGTTATACAATGTATAACTTATTAAATGGTCTAAATTTTTAATTTAATCTAATGTTTAACCTATTTTAATATTTCCGAGGTCTAATTCATTACTTTAGTAGAAACCATTAGAGAGACTTTTTTTTTCAAATAGAATATTTGAGGCTGGAGAATATTTAAGGTACAGTTAGGAGTTGTCTTAGTTAGGATTTCTTTTGCTGTAAAGAGACACCATGACCACAGCAACTCTTATACGGGAAAACAGTTAGTTGGGGCTTCTTTATAGTTTTGGAGGTTCAGTTCATTATCATCATGGTGGAACATGGCAGTGTGCAGGCAGACATGGTGCCAGAAAGGAGCTGAGAGTTTTATGTCTTGATAATCAGGTAACAGGAAGCGGCCTGAGACACTGGGCATGGCTTAAGCATATAGGAAATCTCAAAGCCCGCCTCCACAGTGACACACTTCCTCCAACAAGTCTACACTTACTCCAAAATCCACACCTCCTAACAGTGCCACTCCCTTTGGGGGCCATTTTCTTTCAAATCACCACAGTAGTTAAGAACATTTACTTGAGATCAGATCCCAGCAACCAAGAAACAAGCTGGGCATCCCATGAACTCCTTCCTGTAACTCGAACTCCAAGGAGGCAGATCTAGGAGAATCTCTGGGGTTTGCTGGCTTACAGCCTATCCAGAAAAGTGGGAGCTCCAGGTCTAAGGAGAGACCCTGCCTCAATGGAACAGGCAAAGAGTGATCCAGGAGGATACCTGACACCCTCTTCTGCAAGCATACACCCACACAGATACATACACACAGGGACAAAAATAAATAAATATTTTAAATATGTTTGTATAGAGACAAAGGATATAACTACATTCATGAATGAAGGTCATAAAAGGGCCTTTGAGCAATAAACGTTGGTAGTTTGGTTTTTCTGTATTCCAAGCAGTATCTGGTAAAATATTGTTTGGCTTAACCTGAAGTCCCTAGAAAGCAAAGCCCTCAGAGCAGAATCTTTACATTTTATTATTTTGTTAGTAAAAGAAATACCAGGGGAACCAAACTAAGGATAAGGCATTCTGTGGGGAAAATAAAGAGAACCATCTTTATTCTGTGTACCTCTCAGCACAAATACATGCTTCTCTCATGAGACTATCCTCTGCTATGCATAGAAGTTATAGTTTAAGACAGTGCCCCTTACATTTCCGAGTTTGCAGGCTTGGGAGCTGCACAGGTATTCTCCATGCCTCATCCCTGCAGCCATTAGGAAGACAGCAAATAGTTCAGAAGCAGCTCCTTGTCCTAGCATATGATGGTAAGAGTAACAAGAGATGGCTGAGGAACACAGAATCTTAAGTTCTACATAAGGGGAATAAGATACCACATACAATATATGTTTTCCAAAGGCCTATAGCTCTATTATAATAATCTTAGTTATTAAAGAAGTTGTTTGAAAGTTGATAATCATCCCATAACTATCAATGGCTTAGTGAGGAAAACACACAGATTCTGCTCTGAAAGACGTAGTTTCAGGAGTGAGTTTTAACGACTTGATTCTTCATAAGCACCCCCCTCCCCATTGTTAGCTTGACATAAAAGGAACTGATTAATGGCAAAGCCATCACTGATGGCCCTACTCTTCCGCTGAATTAAAGGAATGTTGTTCATAAAAAACAATGGGCAATGTGTGTATTTCATAGCATCAAGGGTGACAACTATCTCGATCAGTGTTCATATTTCTTGAACTCAGCTGCTCTCTTATGCACTGGCCCTTCCTTTATCCTTCCACCCTTCAAACACCAACTGAGAATTCACTGCTACCAAGACACCTCCCCTTACTCGTTTTCTCCCTCCCCCTGTCTTTCTGTTTCTTTCTCCTTTTCTTCCTTCCCCCTAATATTTTCCAAGAGCTTTGACGTAAGGCAGTCACCTGCTGTTATGGCATTTATGGTCTACTGAACTTTGGACTATGTCTTTCCCCGAGATGGTCAGCTCTCTCAGCACCGGACTGAGTGAGGCATTTCTCAGCCTAGGATCCAACACATAGGAGGTGGCCAGTGAATTGCAGGTGAATGAAAGACTAAGTAGGTCCACTTAGTGTGGAGCGTTTTGGCAAACGGGAAAAGTGGGTAGTGAAGGCTGGCTAGTCAGAGAAACACTGAATGAACTGGATGAGGGATGAATACAGAAAAAATCTGGGATTCATGGGTATGGAGAAAAGAGAATTACATTCCAAGCAGGGTACTGACTATGAGGCAGAAGTGCATCCAATTGACTCTAAAGAAGAAATGGTTATGGTTAAACTAGTACAGAAGGTTCTAGAAAAAGCCAAGAACAAAATGGCAGACTAACAACCTTACCTACTTTCTCTATTGTAGAGTTTTGACCAAATGGGACGATAGGTAGATGATGGTAGGTGGAAGGTCTGGTGATGCATGCCCATCATCCTAGTTATTCAAGAGGCTGAGGTGAGATCACAAGTTCAAGACCAGCCTGCAGAACATAGTGAGCCCCTCATCTCAACAACAATTAAACTAGCAAAGGAAAGCATAAAAAGATATGTAGAAGAGTAATTAGGATGAGAAAGAAAAACAACTCAAATGGAAGAAAAATATGTCTCCTTGTCAAAATATGAACCAAACAAATAAGACAAAACTTGGCTTTGAAAAACAAATGATTTTTAGAGGATCTACAGACTGTTTCAGCAATTTTCTACCCTTTGTTTAGAGTTTGCTTTTCCATGGCATAGTTCAAGTGATACAAGCTAGGCTACTTGTAAGCCTTGTCCTACTAAACGGAACCCTTAGCTGTCTTCACACATGACCTGTTCAGCCACATTCCTGAGAAACCCTTGGACCTGGTGTGTTCTGCCTTCAACTCCTTTCTTTCTGTCAGAATTTGACCCGTGTTTCCACCCTCTCTTCCAAGGCTACATCATAATAAGGAGCACACATGAAAAAGTCACTCTCAAGTGATATAAGCCCCTTGTATTTGGACCTTCTGGTGACAAGGTTTTCCACTTTGCATGTCTGTTCCACACACAGGGGACGAAACTAACGACATCTCTCTCAAGATTTTTTTATTTGGAGAAGAAATTAAGTGTCAGTGTATCCTCTAGGATTCTGTAGATAATCTAGTATTCTCTAGAGAAAAAAAAGAACTGATAGGAATCTGAGGAATCAGGCTTTCACATCAGTGAAAGCATGAACTTGCCAGGTGAGTGAGGGCAGCAGGTCAAGAGCAAGCACTTCCTTCTTCCATGTCCTTTATATAGGCTGCTGTGAGAACGTGCAGCCCAGATGTACAGTGGAGCTTCCCAACTCAAAAGATCCTGATTTAGGATGGGTCTTCTCACTTCAAATCAAGAAAAATACCTCACAGGTGGATGCAACCACTTGTGTTTTAGTTAATTCTAGATATAGTCAAGATGACCACCAAGAATAGCCATCACAGTGATGTGAGCAACAAGTAGGGGGAAGATCTGGATTTTAGTTCCTTTCTGGTCTATGGGTCCCACACTATACAGGATTGTGGATTCCTTATTAGCAAAACAGAAGATTTGGACCTTGTTATTTTTAAGATGTTTCTCAACCTTAACACTCAGTAACCAATAGCAAGAACTCTATATAGCATAGAGGTGGGCATATTGAAGGTTGGTAGTATGGTGGCTTTGGCAACTGTCACCAAAGAGATTCCTAGTAAATATTTCTTGACTGATGGATGAATAGGCCCTTTTACTTACTCTAGCCACATGGGTTTATGTATCTGCCTGTGTTCGGAGCTGGCTGATGCTATTGTTATGGGGTGTCCACCAGAAAAGACTTCTCCAACAGAGATTTATTATTAATCAGAGTCTTTATTAGCCAATCAGAGACTGCACTGAGTGCTCAGGATCCCAGTGTTGCACCAAGCCTTTCTCGAGATGAGCTTTTAAGCACAAAACCCATGTTCTGGGTTGAGCTGCTGCAGTTAACAAGAACAGTTAGCCAGAAGCAGAACTGCAGAAGCCAAGGAGCAAGGGTAGTGCATTTAGAGACTTTCCCAGAACTATGGATTTTGATGGATTAGGTCGTTGTTTTCGTTTCATATGGTGGCGCTGTGTGCTGAGTTTTACAACCTGAATGGTACTTCCATCATGGAGTTAGTTATGCTGAGGTCTGAAGACCTTCTAAGGTCTGGGGGCCCTGTTACATTATAGCAGTGACTGAAGTACTTAAAGGAACACTGTAAACTCCGGAACACATGTGCATCACCCAGAGATCTTGTTCACAGGCAGATTCTGCTGTAGAAGGTCTGAGTGGGTCCTTGGATCCCATGTTTCTAACAAGCTCCCTTGATGCAGATGGACAGTCAGTCCCTGGGCTATACTCTAAGTAGCAACATATGCACTGTGGTAGGCTAGTGTGCTTGTATACAGGACTTGGCTGTATTATTCCAGTCTGTGAGTTCCAAATCAAAGCTTCCTGTCAACATTAGAAGTGAGAGCCCTTCCATAGGTTAAGGTGTAACTTTACAGCACACGTAATATTAATAATTCTTAAATTCTAGAATACTAATACATACTTCTGCAAAGAAGTAGCAGTTTCTCCTGGGAAGGTCTGATTATTTGTAGTTTTTGACAATAGTGCATAGCGCATTTATTCATTTGGCAAGTATTACACAATACTTCTTATGTGCCAGGCATAGATTTAGGCACTGGGAATCCATCTGTATCCACCCTCTCAGAGCTCATATTTTCTCAGAGAAAATTATAACACACACACACACACACACACACACACACACGTTACAATCTGTACTTTTTAGAAACATTTACTTCTAATTAGACATCATCAATGCTCTCTCAAACCAATTGTCATCAATGCATTTTATACCAGTTTAATTCCTAGACCCAGACAGAAAATGAAGAGATAAAAATATCCTGTTATGTTTTCCGAACTGGTAGTGACATGTTGACATGGCAGTGGAACACTTCCGTTTGAGCCCTTCTCTCCCTTTGGATGGGTCTGGAAACTAGGGGTTAGCAGTGTACAGAGCAGTAGATGTCTATGTGTCCCACTTATACTTTATTCATGTTAACACTGACATAGCTGCAGTTATCAACTCCATGCTGGCCTGTTTTGTTGGACCCAATGGTAGACAGTTACATGTGTCAGCACAGGTGACCCGTGTACCTTTCCCTTAGCAAGATAGTGGAAATGCGTGTATTTGAGGCTCAAATGAGCCATCCACACCTCAAAGACTAAACAGGCATTTTGTTGTTGTATTACCAAATTCTGCTAGAAAATGACACTTACTTGAAGGGCCTACTTCCACCAAAAGAAAAAATGGCAGGGGGTTGGGGAGGGGAAGGCCATAGTATTTTCTAGCTGCCATAATGTTTATCAAGGAGAATCATTTAGCATTTTAAATTTATGAAGATGCCAGCCTTAATCAAAGGTCTCTGCCACCTGGAGTTTTACAGTCACTATTATATGCAAAACATCCTAATGTTTCTCTAGACTAGATGATTGCGGTGGTCCCTTATGAGTTTCTTGATTCCTACTTTTTCTCACTACCAGAATTGTTCTTGCTTACATAATTTTTGTCTTGAAGACTAGGACAAGGCCTTTTTTTTTCCAAATTTGAATATTTAAATTTTTTGTTTCCACTATTTTGTGCTTGATCCAAATACACTTTGTTCGGGTAATCATTTCGAAGTCAGGTCAATAAATGTTAACTGTATTTTTTCACTTTGAAAATACACAACCTTTTTCATATACTCCACAATAAGTATGTTCTATTGTATAAGCTAAAAGATATTTTTAAATGAGATGAATTACTGTTGTTAAAGACAATAAGCATAGTCACTTTTAAAATAATTGTTAATAGCAACATAGATAATAGTGTATGATTCTTTTCTGGCTAGTAGAGAAAATATCTCTGTGTGTGTGTGTGTGTGTGTGTGTGTGTGTGTGTGTGTGTGTTTTTAATTAAAAAAATGAGTAAATCCCTACTACCTTGAGAAAAGTGCGTAACTGGACCCATTACTCTCAGAGACTTAGAAAAGGGCCCCTCTCTTTGGAGCTCTGGGAAGTGGCCCAGCAATCGTTTACGTCTGGAGGAGAAAGCCCATTTCCAACTCAATTTTCCCAGTGCCCCAGTTAATTCTCGGACTGTGGCTTGAGTCAAAAAGGATTCCACAGACCCACAGAGGCATCCATATGCAGTTCGGGGCAGCCTGTGACTGAGGCTCCAAGCTGGTTTGTGAGCACAGCTGGCTGGCTGACCGTGTGCCTACAGTTGCTCCTATCTACAGACCTGGCCAGCCTGTCTGTGTGGCTACAAAGAAGTATTTATCCTTTTTGTACACAGTTAACCCCTAGTTTACAGACTTATCCAAAGGGAGAGAAAGGATCAAATGGAAATGTTCCACTACCCTGTTAACATCAGCCTGGAAAACTTAAAGGATGGGAGACAAAATTTTACCTATATCCTCATCATTTTTTGGCTACATCGGAGAACTAAACTAATATAAGGCAGATTAACAGGGGAAAAAGAATGCAAATGTGTGTGATATTACATTCCATTAATATAAGAGCCCTTGTGAAGAAACCTAGACCTTGAGAAATGGCAAAACTTCAATGTTTTGTACTAGGTGGGTGTCTTAGAGTTTCTATCGCTGTAAAGAGACACTATGACCATGGCAACACTTATAAAGGAAAACATTTAATTGGGACTGGCTTACAGTTTCAAAGGTTTAGTCCATTACAGGTAAGGAAAGGTGACAATACCCCCTCCATGAAGTTCTGTATGTTCTAGAGTGTGAATGTTTGTTGATAGTATTCTGAGTAAAGTTTCCCAGCAAGTTTTGTTCTTGATTTAGACTGCCCTGTACATTTTGGCTGTGCATTCTAGTGGCCTGTTACCTGGGGAAAATACCCAGAGATCCACAGGCAGCATGGTGGTGACAAAGAAACCCCCAAAAATCTGCTAATATTTTTTTGTTGGCAATAATCTAAACATCTAGATTTACATGAATAAATACTCCAGTGGAAATAGCAAATACTAATTGTGGTAGTCTGAAAGAAAATACCCCCCAAAGAGAGCAGTACCAATGGAATGTGTGGCCTTGTTGGAGAAAATGTGTCACTGTGGGAGTGGGCTTTGAGGTCTCCTATGCTCAAGCTATACCCAGTGGGAGAGTTCACTTCCTATTGCCCTCCTATCAAGATGTAGGACTCTCAGCTCCACCACCATATCTGCCTGCACACTGCCATGTCCTATCATGATGATAATGGACTAAACCACTGAAACTGTAAGGCACATCATTAAATGTTTTCCTTTATAAGAGCTGCCATGGTCATGGTGTCTCTTCACAGCATGGAAAATTGAACTAAGACACTAGTGATATATTAATGGTAGAACTCTTAGCTCATTAATGTATGGAGAGCTTTTACCCCTTCATTGCAAACCTACTGTATACACAAGCTGGGGGAGTATGGAGGGGCTGTGAAACTAGCCAATCAATAATAAGGTGAGAAAAATCAAGGAGTCATATTTCAAAAAGCAGAAGACAGAATCTGCCAAGTGATGGTACCCCCTGTCTGGCTGATATACATGGAAGGCCTATACTTTTTTGAAGGAAAGGGAGAGGGAGTAGAGGGGGGGAAAGGGGAGGTTGGGGAGAGGGATTGGGAGGAAAAGAGGGAGGGAGGGAAAACTGTGATCAAGCTTGGAAAAAATTAATTGATTAAT
Organism: Peromyscus nudipes; assembly: GCA_902168325.1. Classification (NCBI taxonomy): domain Eukaryota; kingdom Metazoa; phylum Chordata; class Mammalia; order Rodentia; family Cricetidae; genus Peromyscus; species Peromyscus nudipes. Next base: position 33,334 of record CABHPH010157784.1, read on the forward strand.
TAGAAAATAAAAAATAAATTTTAAAAATGTTTAAAAAATCTGCCAAGTGAAGGGAAAATGCTTTTACATAACATATTTATAACTGGCTAGATTTTGCACATCTACCATTTCTTTCTCTGTCTGTTCTTTTTTTTCTCCTTTATTTCTAGGTATTTAGTGAGGAAGCATCGCATCCTCTAGATTGGGTTCTAGGAGAATTTATAAAAAGTCTCCTGTGCCACAAGCCTCCATGCTGTCCATCCCTCAAGCCAAAAGAAAGACAAAAGCCCAGAGAAATTTACAAGGAAGTGTGTAATATGGAAGCAGTCACTGAGTATTTGCAATAGAAAACTGTGCATCCTTGGATGTCCACCATGGTGTTATTTAAGCTTCTCATTGGCCTTCAGCCATTTTACAATTCTTATAATGTAAAGAGAAATAATAATTACGAACAATTCTTGTCTAGCAACACACTGTGAATTGCGTCTAGCGGAGATTAAATTGATGCCCCTTTCTGCACATGGAAAGCCACTTTTGCAATCTCTTGCATATTCATTTCAGCACTGCTGAGTTATAAATGTATCTGTCCTTTGTGTTCTCCTTACATCAGTTGTAACAACACTCTCAATTCCCTCATTAAATTAATGAATTAAATAAAATATTTGACATATGTTCATTTTATATTCATTTGAGTCAGAAAGTTACTTTTTTGGGGAAAATTACCCTTTCACAGATTTGGGAAATAAAATATTTCATCACTTTCAATTTGAAAAGAACTTCAATTTTTACTGAAAATTGAACCCAACCAGTAGATTAAATTTAACTGAATTTACATTTTCCTATTATATATTCCTAACATAGAACTCTTCTATGAAAGCATTGATTCCTGCAGAGATGGATTGACAGCCAAAGGCCATTAAATGCACAGTGTTTCTATAGTATCCCCATTTTGATGACTTTTGGCTAGAATGTTTTTCCACGTCAGCCCTGTTTTACTCAAAAGAAAAGCTGGGATTAAGCCACAGAAAATGCAAATTAATTTGGCTTGCCTTGCAAACTAGCACATCAAAGTCAAGGTAGACAATAGTGTGATTCTAAAAATAATTAGTTGCTTGATGATAATACAATAGTTATGTTTGGACAATAATTGCACAACTTATACATCACGGAATAAGAGAAGGAATAGAGAAAGGAATATACTCTTCAGCTCAATTCTTCATCTGAAGGATAAAGAACCCATTTTGGACCAGTATGGTTGGAGTTGACTTTCACATTCAGTCCTCAGATAAACGTGAGACCAAATCAGAGAAAATATCTTGGGTGTATTTTAGTTGTCAATTTCTGCCACACCAAACTGTTACCACAATAATCACTTGTTTTTGTTTGATGTGAAATGTCTCCCCATGTGCTTGTGTGTTTGAACGCTTCATCCCCAGCCAGTTGTACTGTTTGGGAAGGCTGTGGAACCTTTAGGAGATGAAGTAGGTCACTGAGGGTGGGCCATGATGAGTGGAGTCATGAGAAAGGCTATGTGTGCCACAGATAGCAGAGCTGTGTGGGCAGAGCTCAGCCTTTTGGAACTATGATGATTTCATGAGAAATCCCAGATGCGTGACAAGGAGCTTCAGGATCTAGTATCTTCCCTTGTGTGTTTCTGACTTGCTTTAGTCAGAACCCAGACTTTCCTTGCTGTGTTCCCAGTCCTCAGTTTTGGAGTGGAAATGCATACTATGTGACATTGCATGTTAGAAGTTTGCACAACTTACTGGTTTTATTTTTCAGAGGTGCTCACAGTTCAGACATTGTCCTGAGTCTCAGATGTGATGTGGACAATGTTGAGGCTGGTAAAGACCATAGAGACTTTTCAAGTTGGATTGAATACATTTTGCATTTGGAGATGACAGAATGTGCGGTTTGAATATGAAGTGCAATGCATCCCCAATGGACTCAGATCTCTGAACACATTCTTCCCAGTTGGTGATGCTGCTTTAATTGGGAATGGCATAGGGTTTTAAAACCTCAAAGTCCACTCTCTATGACACACTTGCTCTAACACAGCCACACCTCCTAACCCTTCCCAAACAGTTTCACCAACTGGGAACCAAGTATTCAAACATATGAGCCTATGAGGAAAAGGAGCATTTGTACTAAAACCACCAGAGTCTCCATGGAGGAATTAGGTCAAAGGAGACAGGTTTCGAAGCTTTGTAGCCTGCCTCCCTTTAAAGTTACCTCAAACAAACCTTGCCCTGTGTTACTATTGTCATGTTAGCCCATCACAGCAATACTATTTTTTAAAAAAATTGAGGCTGGTAAGATGACTCCGTGGGTACAGGTGTGTGGTGGTTTGAAAGAAAGTGACCCCCAAAGGGAGTGGCACTATTAGGAGGTGTGGCTTTGTTGGAGTGGGTTTGGCCTTGTTGGAGGAAGTGTGTCACTGGGGAGGCAGGCTTTGAGGTCTCATATATGCTCAAGTCACATCCAGTGTCTCAGACCACTTCCTGTTGCTTGCGGATCAAAAATTTCAGCTCCTTCTCCAGCACCATGCCTGTCTGCATGCTGCTATGCTTCCTGCCATGATGAAAAGGGACTAAATCTCTGACACTGTAAGCCACCCCAATTAAATGTTTTCCTTTATAAGAGTTGCTGTGGTCATGGTGTCTCTGCACAGCAATAGAAACCCTAAGACAAGGTGTTTGCCATACAAGCTTGTAGACCCAAGTGTAATCCCAGAACCCATGTAAAGGTAAAAGGAGAAAATAGACTTCGCAGAGTTGTTCCTCTGACTTCTATACATGCGTTGGGCAAATGCACAAGCACACACACACACACACACACACACACACACACATACACACACACACACACACCATGCCACACACAATAATAACTGATAAATACATAAATAACTGCATTAAAAAAGGAAATTAAAACCATGCAAATAGTTACTCAGTACTTGACTGAGAAAAGACAAATTAGTGGAGAATTGACAGCCTCTTTCCCTTTCCAAAACATGTTCAAGGTAGATCATAGACCTAAATGTATAACTCAAAACTGTAAGTTTTCTCAAAGGTAGTAGTGAGAAATAAATGTGACTTTATTGATGACTTTTTAGGTTAACAGCTAAAAGCATGATCATTAGATAAGAATTTGTTAGGTTGGACTTCATGAAAATAAGAAGTCTCTGTTTGGGGGAAGGTAAATATAAGCCAGAGACTGCGAAAATATTTGCAAAACATATATCTGATAAAATATTTGTTTCCAAAATATACAAATGACTAAGAGCTCAGCAAAGAGAAACACACCACCCAAGTGAAAAGTAGGAAAGATCTGAAAACATGTGTATCTTATTGCATCTTTCCAGAGGATGCACACACAGCAAGTAAACACAAGGAAAGATGCTGGGTACCATGTCCTTAGGAAACTGCAAGTTCTAATAATGGGGAAAAGCTCCACACCTATCAGAATGCTTCAAATCTCAAACATGATGATACCAAATGACAATGAGACTGTGGGGCAATTCATCCCTCACTGGGGTGGGGGAAGCAAAATGAAACCCAGTTTGGCAGCTTTTTATCAGCTAGAGATATCGCTGATTATCCAGCATTCACATTCCTACATTTACCTAAATGAGTTGAAAAGTCATATCCATATACTCTTATATTCCAATTATGTGATATTTGAGAAAAACAATGAAAAGATCAGTAGTCTACCTGACAAGTTCTAAGCCAGCCATACCTACTTCATCCTGTCTCAAAAAAATGAAACAAAAAATAGTGGTAATTAGGGGCTTAGAGAAGAGGGGGAAGGGAGAAAGAAACGGCTAGAGCACATTTCAGAGGAAACAAGTCTGTGTGACACTGTAAACACAAAACAGCTCAAAGGCCCTGAAGGCACACACCAGGTGCCCTGAAGTATTGTGCTTAAAGCCGTGTTCAGTCATCTGTTGAAAATGGTTCGAGGCCAGCCTGGTCTACAGAGCTAGTCCAGGACAGGCTCCAAAGCTACAGAGAAACCCTGTCTCGAAACCCCCCCCCCAAAAGAAAAGAAAAAAAAAGAAAAGAAAAGAAAAGAAAAGAAAAGAAAATATAAATAGTAACTGGCAGCCACCATGGAGGAGCCACAGCCACCACCAAAGCCAGAGTCAGAGTACTATCCTGCTGCAAGAAACTCCAAGAGTATGGGACCACAGGTGGGTCCTCAGTCCCCTGCTTGGGCAACAGACCCAACCCACAGTACGGATCTGCCAGGGCCAAGGAGCTGCCTGCAGCCTGATCAGTCGGTCTTCACCAAGGGCAAAGAGATGTGCAGCGAGTGGCCTGGAGCTCTAGCGGATCCTGCACCCTGGGTTGCCCTGCCCAGCCAATAGATTACCCTGATTTTGAGTAACAACAGGATATCCAAGAAGAGTCACAGTGACAGTCCAGTATTTGTAGTGCTTCAGAAACCAGAAACCTTGAATGATACCAATGATTCATTGCAATAAGTATTTGCATGTAAAGCTGTTTGGACAAAAACATATTCTGTGTGACACCCTGCAGTTTGCAAAGCCACTTTGATGAATAAAGACGTGATGGAGAGGTGGGAAGGATGGCGGGACAGAGCGAGGTGCCTGTGGCAGAGAAGGACAGAACTAGAGATGCAGCAGCAGTGACGGGGGTGAGAGAATAGATGTGGTAGTGGTGGCGGGGAAGCATTCGTTGTCCAGTAGGGCTGGCAGGGTGGTGGTCAGCAGCCTGGAGCTCACACTGGCACTGCCCCAAGTGCACTGCCCAGCCCCGTGATCACCCTGCCTCCGAGCAACTGTAGGATGTCTGAGAAGGAGAACGGTTCATTTTCAGGATTGGGCCGTCTCCAAAAACCTCCAGGGTCTGCGCTGCCACCAGAGGCCATGTTGCTGTATGTGGCCTGTTGTTGGGGGCTTTTTCTCTTTTTCAGGGGGCCCGCCACCCGGCTCCCAAATAAATCACACATAGATTATTCTTATTTATGAATGCCCAGCCTTAGCTTGGCTTAGTTTCTTGTGAGCTTTCCTTAACTTATCCCATCTACCTTTTGTCTCTGGGCTTTTCCCATTCTCTTACTTCTGTAAATCTTACTCTGACTCTATTGCTTTTTGTGTAGCTGGGTAGCTGGTCCCTGATGTCCTCCTTCTTCTCTGGTTCCTCCTTTTCAATCCCTCTTCCCAGATTTCTCCTTCTATATATTCTCTCTGCCTGCCAGCCCCGCCTATCCTTTCTCTTGCCTTGCTGTTGTCCATTAGTCTCTTTATTAGACCATCAGGTGTTTTAGACAGGCACAGTAACACAGCTTCACAGAGTTAAACACATGCAATATAAACAAAAGTAACACACCTTAAAATAATATTCTACAACAGTGGCCCTTGCTACAGCTGGGGCAATGCTGGTGTCTGGCATCCAGACTGCCACTGCAGGCTGTGTTGATGCCCATGGACCATGCTGCTACCAAAGACCTTGTGGAGGATGTCTGTGGTCCGTGCTCCCAACAGGGGCCATGTTGATGTTAGTAGTTTGTGTTTCCTCCAAGGGTCAAGTTGATGTTTGTGGTATGTGCTATCCCTGAATCCATGTTAGTGTTTGTTTGTAATTGGAGAAACCATCTTGGCCATGTTGAGGTCCTTGGTTTGTGCTACTGCCAGAGCCCATGTCAGCTTCCGTGGTCAGTACTACCACCTGAGGCAATGTTGATGTCGGTGATCCATGCTGCCACTGGAGGTCATATTGATGTGAATGGTCTGTGATGCTGCCAGGGGCCATGTTGATGTCCATCGAGGCCATGTTGATGTCTGAGGGTCTGTACTGCCACCTGAGGTCATGTTGATGTCCCTCATCTGAAATGCTGCCAGGGACATGCTGATGTCTGTGCTTCGTGTTACCACCAGGAGCCATGTTGACATCAGTGGTCTGTGCTACTTCCAGAGGTCTTGTTGATGTCCATGGTCCATGCGCACTGGAGGCCATTTTGGTGTTCATGGTCTGTGCTGCCACCCGAGAGCATGTTGATGTTCATGGTTATAAAATTACCAGAAGACATGTGGATGTCCATGGATTGGGCTGCTACCTGAGGCCATGCTGATGTCTACGGTCTGTGCTGCTGTAGAGGACCAGATTGCTGTCTGTGGTCCCTGCTGCTAATGGAGGCCATGTTTATGTCCATGGTCTGCCCTGCCACAGGGAGCTATGTTGATGTCTGTACTCTATGCTGCCACAGGAGACCATGTAGATAGATGGCTATTGTCTCTAATGCCACCAGAGGACATGATGTCTGTAATCCATGCTGCAGCTGGGGGCCATGTTGATGTCTGAGATCCATGCAGTCACTAGAGGCCATAATGAGGTGTTGTGGAATGTTAGTTTAAGATGTGCTATATTTGTTTATGCTGTGGAATATTTGTTTAATGATTCAAAGGTGTGTTGCATTCTTTCATATTGCATTTGTTTAACTCTCTAAAGCTGTGTCACTTTGCCTGCCTAAATACCTGTTTGGTCTAATAAAGAGCTGAACAGCCCATAGCTAGGCAGGAGAAAGGGTAGGTGAGGCTGGCATGCAGAGAGAATAGATAGGAGGAGAAATCTAGGCTGGAGAGGAGTGAGAAAAGGAGAAGGAGAGGAGGACACCAGGGGCCAGCCACCCAGCCACCCAGTCAGCCATGGAGTAAGAAGGAAAGAAAGATCTATAAAATAAGAAATGTAAAAAGCCCAGGGGCAAAACATAGTTAAGTAGAAATGGAATAATTTAAATTAGAAAAGTTGACTAAAAACAAGCCAAGCTAAGGTGGGGCATATTCATAAGAATAAGTCTCCATGTATTTATTTGGGAGCTGAGTGGTGGGCCCCCAAAGAATTTTAAAAAACTATAATGAGGTCCATGTTGCCCCCAGAAACCATGTTGATGTCCATGATCCATTCTGGGGCCATGTTGATGTTTGTGATCCATGCTGCCACTGGAGGTCATGATGAGGTCCATGGTCCGAGATGCCACCAGAGACCATGTGCTTGTCCATGGTTTGTGCAGTCATGGGAAACCATGTGGAAGTTCATGATCCATGCTGCCACTGGTTGTTATGGTCAAGGAAGCATAAGTTACAGTGGTGTCAATGATTCTACACTCATAATTGAGAATGAGAGATGTTGAAGGATTCTGCAATACACACACATACACACACACACACACACACACACACACACACACACACACACACGAAAAAAGCAACAGTCTAGACAGGAAGCCATTGAGCGATGTCCTTAAAAAAGATAAAGATGAAGTGTAGCTCTGTGAAGTTGTTGACTTCTGGTGGGGGGATGGCAAAGGTCTTGGTTATCATTAAGGGGCTGGCCACTGTGAGTTCAACCATGCACCAATGAATATATGGGCAACACAAATTTTACTTGGTGAGAGTGTGGACCTGGGAGGAACAAGAAATGAGTGTGATCAGTGCACTGCATGAAATTCCCAAATAACTGATAAACATATTATGTTGGAAAGAAAGAAAATAGTAACCACTTTAATAACACATTTCCTTGTAATTTTTCTGTGCTTCTATTTTTTTCAGTTATAGGACTTCAAATCCTTTCAAGCTTTATGGAGAATTATTGTTATGGTAGACTTTTGTTCTTCCAAAACCCAATCGGATAAGACATATACTATGGATTTTTTTTCACAAGTTATAGTATATAGCATTCTTTAAAACAAGAATGCTATCCTAGGAATATATAGCAGAAATATGTAAATGTAGTTACATTTCATATAATGGATTCAGTTTTAAGTAAAAATTTAAGGCATCTTTCCCACTTGAAAGTGACAAAATATTTCATAAAACATCATAAATCTGTGAAGTAATTTTCAGAAAAGTAACTTTTGGCTCATAAGAATATAAACTATATGTAAAATGTATTTTCAAAACTCAGACTTGTTCAAAAATATAGGCTAACATGTATTTTCCACAATTCATAGAATCATTCAGGGATCAAGTAGGGTTTTTCAGTTGAAAATCACAACAAATATTAGTTTACCAGTTATATGAAATGTACCTTACCAATGCAAGATGTTACTAATAAGGAAAACTGTATGCAGTGGCAGGAGCAAGTGCATCTGCTGTGCAACATTTATGTAAACTTACAATGTTTTACAAGCCAGGCATATAAAGAGAATCACAGACCAAGCAAGACACTTACACAAATAGATCACTATTGGTAGAGTATTGGCAGATGACTTGAGCTCAGAACTCCCCCAAACATTTTTAATTCATATCACATAGTACTAAGCATTCCAGTACCCCTGAACCTCATGGCTTTCTTCTCAAGACCTGTTCCTTTTATCTGTGCCTATCCCAGACTCTTTGATGGGCAAATATCAGTATTAATGCCTTAACCATCCCCTTGCATTCTTACATACAAAGTACTAACACTTTGACGTCAAAACTACACACTGACACTTTCTACTCTACTATAGTCTCTGGCTCTTGGTGTCCCTGTGGTATTGAACTTATTTTGCTAATTACTGGTCACAGCCTACCTCAACATTCCTTCCAGCCATTTTCTCCAACTCTACCCCAGGCCCACCTGCTTTGTCTTTGAGTTCTGCTTGGCAATATTGGCAATGTAATTGAAGGCAACTGTCTAAAGGCACCAACTGAATTTAATTATGTTCATCTCAGACTCAAATATAACAACAAAAAGGTTGTTTAAGGGAAGGCTTGGGAAGATCCTTATGTCACAATTTAATACTGGACATTTTAGTCTATCTCAGGATGTTTTAAATTTCTTATATTTTTAAAACTTAGTATGCACAGCATTAGGTTTAATTGTGGCATTAAAAAAACTTAGTTTTGATTCTTCATCTTCACCCCCATCCCTGACCCTCTCCCTCATCATTTCATTTCTGCTTTCATGTCACGTCACCCTTATTAGTTTCATAACCTATTCCTATATTCACTAGGACTTATACATATAGACATTATGAGCTAGGATCTGCATTTTATAAAGCATATGCAACTTTTGTCTTTCTTGGTCTGAGCTAGCTTGCTTAATGTAATATTTTTCAGATCCAATTTTCTTCAAATTTTATAATTTCATTTTTTCTTTACAACCAAATAAAATTCCCTCATATATTTATACATTTTCATTATCCATTCCTCTGCTGATGGACCTCTAGTCTGGTTTCAGTTCCCTGCTATTGCTACAGCAATAAGCTTGGATATGCAAGTGTGTCAGTGGGAGAATACTGAGTCCTTTGAGTGTATGTCCAGGAATAGTATAGCTAGATCATACTGAAATGTTATTTTTAATCTTTAAAGATTTATTTTTACTCATATGCACGAACACACACACACACACACACACACACACACAATGTGCACACACTTTGTGAATGTATACTACTTGTATGCAGATACCCACAGAGGCCAGGAGGCATCAGATCCTCTAGAGCCTTACTGTCCCCTTTCTTGATCAAAGCTGGAAGATGGAATTCAAAGTCATTTTAATTTGCCTTTCCTTGGTGGTTAAGAATGTCAAACACATTTTTATTCTTCTCTCATATAATACATCCCAATCACATCTTCCTCCTCCCTCCATTCCTCCCAGTATCCTCCAACCTTCCTCTTTCCCAGATCCACTGCTCCTCTATTTCCCTTCAGAAAAGGGCAGGCCTCCCAGGGATATCAACAGAACATGGTATAAAGAGATGCAATAAGACTAGGAACAAACTCTCATATCAAGGCTGGACAAAGCAACCCAATTGGAGGAAAAGAGTTCCAAGAGCAGGTAAAAGAGTCAGAGACAGCCCCCACTCCCACTTCTAGGAGTTCTCACAAAACCCCAAGCTAAACCACTAGAACATATTTGCAGAGGACCTAGCACAGACCCATGCAGACTATGATTGCCCCTTCAGTCTCTGTGAGTTCCTATGAGTCCTGCTTTGTCGATTCCAGAGACCATGCTCTCCTGGTAAACTCAGAACTTCCTACAGTCCTTCCTCCCACTTTTCTTCCGGATTCCCAGAGCTCTGTCTAATGTTTGGCTGTGTATTGTTGGATTTTCTTTTACTCTAGCCCCACGTTGGAATGCCAAAATGTTGGATTTTTTGTTTTACTCTTTCGCTCTTAGCTCTTTGTGGAGCCCACCACCCAAATCCCAAATAAATTACACACAGAGGTTTACTATTACTTATAAATTTCCAGCCTTAGCTTGGCTTGTTTCTTGCCAGCTTTTCTTAACTTTAAATTATCTTGTCTACCTTTTGTCTCTGAGCTTTTTCCTTTTCCTACTTCTGTATATCTTACTTTCACTCTTACTCCATGGCTCGCTGTGTGGCTGGGTGGCTGGATCCTAGCATCCTCCTCTCTTTTTCTCTTGCTCTTTCTTCTTTTTTCCCAGATTTCTCCTTCTATTTATTCTCTCTGTCTGCCAGCCCCACTATCCTTTGTCCTGCCTCACTATTGGCTGTTCAGTTCTTTATTAGACCATCAGGTGTTTTAGACAGGCATAGTAACACAGCTTTACAGAGTTAAACAAATGCAACATAAAAAAATGTAACATATTTTTGCATCATTAAACAAATGTTTCACAGCATAAACAAATGTAACACATCTTAAAATAATATTCTATAACAGCTGTGGGTCTCTGCATGTGATCCCATTAGCTACGAGAGGAAGCCTCTCTGATGGTGATTGAAATAGGTCTCTGTGCCATCCAGGCAGTATCTGTCATGGACTTCCTCTTGTAGCTTAGGCCTCAAATTACACCATTCATTGGTTGGTTACTCCCACAAGTTCTGAGCCACCATTATCCCAGCACATCTTGCAGGCAGGACAGGTTGTAGGTCAAAGGTTTTGGGTCTGGGTAGATGTCCCAATCCCACTGCTGGAAGCCTTGCCTAGTTAGAGAAGATGGCAGGTTCAGGCTCCATCCTCCATTACTAGGAGTCCTCCCTAGGGTCATCCTCATAGGTTCTAGCAAGTTTGCACTGCACTAGGTTTCCACATGGACCCCCCCAAATGCCCTCCAATTCATCTTCCCCATGCTTTCTCTCTTCATGCCCCCTCCCTGACCTGATCCCTCCTATTCCCATCCTCATCCTCCCTCAGTCCACCCTCAACATCTATTCTATTTCCCCTTCCCAGGGAGATCCATGCATTTCACTCTAGAGCCCTCCTTGTTACTTAGACTTTTTGGGTCCATGGATTGTAGCATGATTATCATTTACTTAACAGCTAATGTCCATTTATAAGTGAGTGCATACCATGTTTGTCTTTCTGGGTCTGGGGTACCTCATTAAAGTTTTTTATTTCCAACCATTTGCCTACAAATTTCATGATGACATTTTTTTAACAGCTGAGTATTACCCCATTGTGTAAATGCACCAAATTTTCTTCATCCATTCTTCAGTTGAGGAATATCTATGTTGCTCCCAATTTCTGACTATTATGAATAAAGCCACTATGAACATAGTTGAGCAAGTGATCTCGTAGTAGGATGGTGCATCCTTTGGGTCTTGAGGAAGGTTGATTCTCAATTTTCTAAGGAACAGCCACATTGATTTCTATAGTGGCTGTGCAAGTTTGCACACCCACCAGCAATGGAGGAGTGTTCCCCTTTGTCTTAAGGTTTTCTATTGCTGTGAAGAGACACCATGACCATGGCAACCCTTAACATTTAATTGAGGTGATTCACTTATTGTTACAGAGGTTCAGTCCATTATCATCACAAAGGGGACCATGGTGGTGTGCAGACAGACTTGGTGCTGGAGAAATAGTTGAGAGTCCTATATCTTGCAGGCAACAGGAAGTCATCTAACTCACTGGGCAGTATTTCAAGCATAGGAAACCTCAAAGTCCACCCCCACAGTGACACACTTCCTCCAACAAGGAATCGGTGGAAAATTCCCATTCTAATATACCCATTCCAACAAAGCCACATCTAATAGTGCCCCTCCCTCTGAGATCATGGGGACCAATTACATTCAAACTATCACACCCTTGATATATATCCTTGCCAGCATGAGCTGTCATTTGTGTTATTAATCTTAACCATTTTGACAGGTATAAAATGGAATACCAAAGTAGTTTTGATTTGCATTTCCCTGACAGCTAAGGATGCTGAACATTTCTTTAAGCATTTCTTGGCCATTGGAGATTCCTCTATTGAGAATTCTGTTTGGAACTGTACCTCATTTTTAAATTGGATTATTTGGTTTATTGATATCTAGTTTCTTGAGTCCCTTATATATTTTGGATATTAGTCCTCTGTGAGATGTGGGGATGGTGAAGATCTTTTCCCATTCTGTAGGCTGCTGTTTTGTCCTTTTTACTGTGTTCTTTGCCTTATGGAAGCATCTCAGTTTCATGAGGTCCCATTTATCATTGATCTTAGTGTCTATGCTATTGGTGTCCTGTTCAAAAAGTTATCTTCTGTGCCAATGCATTCAGGCTATTCCCTAACTTCTCTTTTATCGGGTTCAATGTGTCTGGTTTTATATTGAGGTCTTTGTTCCACTTGGACTTGAGTTTTGTGCAGGGTGATAAAAATATGGATCCTTTTGCATTCTTCTATGTGCAGACATCAAGTTAGACCAGCACCATTTGTTGAAGATGCTTTCTTTTTTCCATTGTGTATTTCTTGTTTCTTTGTAAATATATATTGCTAAAGATAACTGTTATTTTTAATAAAACATTGGTGTGACCAGGAAAGGGGAAGGTTCCCACTTTATCCACCTATTCTTACATGTCAGTCTCCATCTCTAGATCACCTCTAAACAGACGTTTAGAGCTAAACATATACCATTCTGACCAGGAAAGAAACTCAGGCACGTGAGATACCTAAAACCACCTTTTCCTTGACATAAATAAAAGTAAATGCCCATGAAGAGACTTGTGATACTTGTAACTATGAAGTTTCCTCTCAGAACTGTTTTTAGTATATCCCACAGGTTTGGATATGACGTGATTTCATTTTCAGATGATTCTATAATTTAAACATTTTCCCCCTAATTTCTTAGATGGCCTATCAGTCATCATTCCATAGTATGTAGTTAGCTGTGCTGGAAAAGCTACCATGGACCCAAAGATCAGCCAGGTTCGTGGAGATAGTGAGCCTACAGCATAAGTGATTCAGAACAAGACTGACATTCTTAGGACATACCTGTGTCTCTACTGGCAAACCAAAATGAAATGGAAAGCCCTATACTAGGCTTCGTTTATAACTATCTCATCAAAGTCTCACTCTCTGATGAAAAGATTTGATTCACCAGCCCAACTTGGAAAACCGAAACTAAATCTATTGGATAACTAAGATGACATCTGATGTCAATAGAGATATAAAGTCCTCAAGGGAGCACAGTTGTTGGGTTTTAATCTTTTTTTTTGAGGGGGGGCTGCCACCCAGCTCCCAAATAAATCACTCACAGATGCTTATTCTTAATTATCAATGCTCGGCCTTAGCTTGGCTTAGTTCTTGCCAGCTTTCCTTAACTTAAATTATCCCATCTACCTTTTGCCTCTGGGCTTTTCCCATTCTCTTACTTCTGTAATTCTTACTCTTACTCTGTGGCTTGCTGTGTAGCTAGGTGGTTGGCCCCTGAAGTCCTTCTCTGGTTCTAGATCCTCCCTTCCCAGATTTCTCCCTCTATATCTTCTCTCTGCCTGCCAGCCCTGCCTATCCTTTCTCCTTCCTTGCTATTGGCCAGTTCTTTATTAGATCATCAGGTGTTTTAGACAGGCACAGTAACATAGCTTCACAGAATTAAACAAATGCAATATAAACAAAAGTAACACACCTTAAAATAATTGTAAAATTATTGTAATTGTAAAAATCTACAACATTTCCCCCTTTTTGTCTAAATAAAAATGAAAGGTTTTTAACTTAAACCAAGTAAGACTATACATAATAACAATTATCAAGTAAGGATTACATTCACAATATCCTGTCCATTTGTAGTTAGCATATTCAGACAAAATAATGCATTATCTATCCTGTGTTAGTGAATCCAAAATTTTATACCTAACTTACTTTCTATCATAACTAAGGAGAACTACAACTATAACAATTTAGTCTTCAACTCCATCAAAGACCAGAAGAATGTAATATAATCTAACAACAGATATTTGGCTGACTGGAGAATCACCCAAAGTTCCTCTACAATGTTGGGGCATCCATCTTCAACCAACAGGCCTAGAGTATCTGGTAGACTTTTCTATGAAGCAGGAATTTTGGACTGTCTGGCCTTGTTGTGGCAACGTTCATCAGTCACTTTCCTCTGTGTCCTGCAGAATATCTGACAGACTCTTCTGTGAAGCAGAAATTTTGAAGGACTGTCCTGTCTTGTTTTGGCAAAGTTCAGCAGCCATTTTTCTGTGGGTCCTGTATGTCCAGTCTGCACAGGAAAGTCAGTAGTCAGAGGCAAGGACAGTTTCTTTGCCTAGTGGCTGACTTTGCCACAATGAAAGCAAACTCCATAAGGAGTTTCTTCAATGCTCATCATCTTCTCTGAAGTAAATTAGTGCTGCCAGGAGCAGATGTGTCTCACTGTCATGAAACCCTTAGGCTAACAAAACATTTTAAATGCCATAGTCTGTATGAAGACCATCTGTCTATCTAAAATATATCTCTATATGATCTCAAAAGCATACCTACCATATCTACAATCTTGCTTGTTATAGGTGACTGACAACTAACCTATGTTCCTGATTATCCTATATAGTTTATAATAATAGCTTTCAAGAACTGGAATTTTACCTTACATTTTTAAATAAACTTCATAGGTATAACACATTAAACAAGAATAGAAACATATATACAATATCTTGTAATAAAAATAACCTTAAATTTTTATCAATATACAAAAATTCTTTAAACAAGAGTAGAAACTTATATACAGTGTAACAAAAATAATTTTAAATTTGTATCAATATACTATATTCTCCTAAATGATAACAAACATCCATAATCCACTAAATAACCAAAAAAACACCCATACCCCCTAACTCTTGGAAATGTGGTATTAGTTTTCTCCATACTTCTTCCTGCTGTCTGTGGATGAAGTATCTTTAAGGTCCAAGAGAGAAAGTTTTGAGATAATGGCCAAATCCTGGGAAGACCAGCAGTAACCTTTGCTGATAGATATCACCTGTCAAGTTTCAGGAGGTCTCGCCTGATCCATATCAAGCCTGAAGGAATTCACAGCCTCTCATCTCCTGTGGGAACAAAACTCCAAAGCATTTTTGATTTCCATTTGACAAATATGTTTTTTGACTTCTTTTTTGAAGTTAAGGCATTCCTAAAATATCTAGATTGGCTCAATTTAGCAGTCCAGTTCACAATCCCATGTGTCCTGGCAGCTGTCTTTTGCTTCTCAACAGTCAAAAAATTCAAAATCAACACAACATACAGGATCCAAACTACCTGTGTATTTCCCATCTTAGGTGACTTATTTTTTTATTATTGTACTCTCTTTATAGAATTTATTATTTTTAAACTATTTCTTTCTATGACCATCCATACCTTTTTTCTTTCCTTCTTAAGCCTATGCACATTGTAAAACACACTGGAACCTGTTTAGAGGTTTTTCTGTCTGGATCTTTGTTACTGCCTATCTTTTAGCCTTTCTTGACTAAACTTTTAACCTGAAAAGGTACACCTGGATTCTCCATGAGAGTGGCTTTCAGTGGGCTCCATCCACTTCTTGGGTCATGAAAGCCAAGTGTGAATCTCGCGGTCAGTTGATTGGAGATTTGTCTGACCAGGAACTGCATTCAACCTTCCTAGAGCTCTAGAATGTCAATGCTTGCACTGTGGCAGGCATTTTTACTTAGTTTTTTTTGTTCCTGCTTAACATACTAGCTGCTCAAGGGCTCACTGACCTGAAGAAACTGTTCAGCCGAAACTCTTAAAGGAGCTGCATACTCTTTTGTTTGTTCAGCTTTCTCAGGCTCTAGATGGATATTTGAGAGCTCCAAGTTGGTACACCATTTTGTTGGTGGTGGTTTTTTACTCTTTTGGGGAGAGGGGCGCCACCCAGCTCCCAAATAAATCACTTACAGATGCTTATTCTTAATTATCAATGCTCGGCCTTAGCTTGGCTTAGGTCTTGCCAGCTTTCCTTAACTTAAATTATCCCATCTACCTTTTGCCTCTGGGCTTTTCCCATTCTCTTCTGTAATTCTTACTCTTACTCTGTGGCTTGCTGTGTAGCTGGGTGGCTGGCCCCTGAAGTCCTCCTCCCAAATTTCTCCCTCTATATCTTCTCTCTGCCTGCCAGCCCTGCCTATCCTTTCTTCTGCCTTGCTATTGGCCAGTTCTTTACTAGACCATCGGGTGTTTTAGAGAGGCACAGTAACACAGCTTCAGAGTTAAAACAAATGCAACATAAGCAAAAGTAACATACCTTAAAATAATATTCTACTACAGAGCACAGCATTATCAGACGTGGTGTACACAGTCCCCAAGGGAGCACAGCACTAGCAGCTGGAGGTATACACAGTCCCCAAGGGAGCACAGCAATAGTAGCTGTGGTGTACACAGTCCCTAAGAGAGCATAGCACTATCAGCTGAGATGTACACAGTCCCCAAGGGAGCACAGCACTATCAGCTGAGATGTACACAGTCCCTAAGGAAACACAGCAGTAGCAGCTGAAATGTACACAGTCTTGACTTTGTATTTATGACACCTGTTGTGGGAAATCTCTCTACCAGGAAGATGTTAAGGAAATGCCTTTTAGTTAATAAAACAGACTTAGAAAGCAGAAGTCTTGTGTTCTGGTCAAAGATTCTTCTATGTATTTATGGAAAGTTTTCACTTAAAAGTCAAGTTAACATATTCTTGTCATTAAGAACTTGGGATGGAGAGCCGGAATTTCAAATATATTTTTATACCAAAGGTCCGGCTATAATTGGCACCCAAATGGGGCAAGAATTTCTACCTAAAACCTGAGAGAACTTAAGAAGAGATTCTAGAATGGAGCTAAGAGCAGCTTCCTAGTTTGTGTCTCTCATGTGGGACGCAATACAGAGATGCTGCAGCATTCAAGCTTGAGCACAGCATGGGGGATTCCTGCCACAGTACACAGAGGCATCTCTAAGCCTCGTAGCATGCTGCATGACAGATTTACCTTTTGCTATAAGGTTTCTGGGCTTCATGTTGCTTGGTGGAAGCACAGAACCACTGCCTCATAGAGTTGGTGGTGAGCATGGCTCCCAGAGCTGGTGGAAAACATACCTCCACTATCCTGAAAAAACAAGTGGGGTGGAGCCAGCAGCCAAAACCGCAGCTTCAGTCCTAGCCATACAGCTTAACAATTAAAAAACTTTCCTGGTCAGAAAAGGATTGTAGATACACAATAGGACAGATTCAGATGGAGAAAAAAACCTCTAAATGGTTTACAGTGTGTGTAAAAATGTATGTAGGCTTGGAAGAGAGAGGAAAAGGAATATAGGCAGTTATATAAAGAAATAAATAGTTTTAAAAAATAAAGTCTTTAAAGAGGCAGTAAAAGTAATATAAAAGAAATAAGCCACATAAAGAGAGTCTGGATTATGTATATGATTGTGTTTTCTTTGAAATTTTTGACTGTTAGTGAGCTAACTGCTAAGTTAAACCAACATATATATTTTAAAGGTATCTTGACTTCAAAACTTTGGTCTAAGGATATGTTGCTTTAAAAAAAGAGGTTCTGCTTTTGTTTCCACAGAGTATGAGAAGCTATGGATTCCTTCCAGGTTAATATGGTTCCATCAAGGAAGACTCCCCTGAGAGGTCTCCAATGAGAGCTATGGCCCACATGATCCAACATCCAGAAGAGTTTCAAGGCACCTGGCTGAGGGGATGCAGCCTCATAGGCTACTACAGTCAAGACTTGACCATAATTCTAAATTTTCTCAGGATCCCCATAAGATTGTCAGCACCTCCAATCAGCAGGAAGTAGTATGGAAAGCTACAGCCAAATTCCCAAAATATTGTTTATAAATGTTTATTTTTATTTAAAGGGGGTTGATTATAATGATTAATGGTCATAGCCAATCTCTTTCTAAAGAAAAATGGGGAATATGATATAGAAATGATAAAATGGTTAGATTATTGAATCTTTCATCCCCCCCCAAAAACCTGTTAATCTCAAAATACTTTACATTGTTATGAATTTTAGTTTATTGATACCAATTTAAGGTCAATTTTGTTATATTGTATGTATATTTCTATTCTTGTTTATGGTATTATGTTTATGCAACTCATATATAATTGTAATGTATCATTAAGAAATACAGGCCGGGCGGTGGTGGCCCATGCCTTTAATCCCAGCACTCGGGAGGCAGAGGCAGGCGGATCTCTGTGAGTTCGAGGCCAGCCTGGTCTACAGAGCTAGTCCAGGACAGGCTCCAAAGCTACACAGAGAAACCCTGTCTCGAAAAACCAAAAAAAAAAAAAAAAAAAAGAAATACAGATTAATAGTCATCTATAATAATCAAAATAATAATGATAGTTAAGTTTTTTTAGATATACAAAGATATATTTCAATTAGATAGGTAATCTTCAAACACTTCAAAGACTTACAGAATATGGCATTTAAAATGTTTTAAGAACTTGGACTTTTCTGGACAGTGAGACATATCTGCTCCTGGCAGAACCAATTTAATTCAAAGAGGATGATGGGCATCGAAGACACTCCATATGGAATTTATCTTCTTCTTGGCTAAACTGGCCATTTGGGCAAGAAACTGCTCTTGCCTGGACTGCTTGACAGTATTTTGTATAAACTGGACATTCAGGACCTATAGGAAAGTGACCACTGAACTTTGCCAAATCAAGGTGAGATGGTCCTTCAGGTTTCTGTTTCACAGAAGAAACTGCCAGACATTCTTCAGGACACAGAGGAAAGCAACTGATGAACTTTGCCAAAATAGGTGAATAGTTCTTCAAATTTCCTGCTTCACTGAAAAATCTGTCAGATACTCTAAGTCTATAGGCTTAAGATGGATGCCCCAACATCACAGAAAAACTTTAGGTGACTGTCCAGGTAGCCAGATGTCTCTGTCATTTCTAAAATCATGGAAGTTGCTTGCAATGCACTTCCTGTTCACTTAGGTAATATTATATCCTTCTGGGGTCTTTGATGGAGTTAAAGACTAGAGAGTTATAGTTTTCCTTTGTCATGATAAAAGGTAAATTAGATATGAAACTTCAGATTCACGAAATAGAATAAATGGAGTATTTTCTTTAATTTTTCTAAATACAAATAGACTAGATATTATAGCTATAATTCTTGCTTGATAACTGTTTTGTTATATGTAATTTTACTATGTTGAAATGAAAACCTTCCTTTTTGATTAGACAAAAAAGAGGAAGTGCTGTGGGATCGTCTTTCTGCATGCTATGAATATATATTGTTCCTATTGGCTAATAAATAAGCTGCTTTGGCCTACAGCAAGGCAGCTGAGAGGCAGGTGGGAAATCCAAGCAGAGATACAGGAAGGAGAAAGGCGGGGTCAGAGTCGATGCTGAGAGCCACCCGGGGAAGTAAGATGTAATGCAACACAGGTAAAGTCACAAGACACATGGCAATACACAGATTAACAGAAATGGGTTAATTTAAGCTAACTAGTAATAGCCTGAGCCGTCAGCCAAGCATTTATAAGTAATATTAAGCCTCTGAGTGATTATTTACAAGTGGCCACGGGACTGGGCAGGACACAGAAAGGCCTCCATTTATAAGCTACCATGAAGACAAATATTTTTGTAAAAAATTTATTTCTCTGTAAATACAAATTCCAACATCAACAAACAATAGTCCAGTGGAAAAATACTAGCCATTAACATTGAAAACTTTTTTTCTTAGTTTAATAAATAGAACTTTGGCATTCAAATTTCTAGCTGTAAACCCTATTTAAAAAACAAAACCACAAATAACTCCTTTCCAAAAAGGAGGAAAAACAAAAAGTCAGAAGGCATAAGCCAGCCAGTGGCTTCACATTTTTTTTTTTTACAATAACTGTATTTCAGTTAAGTCATGAACACTGTATTTACACATGAGGTATTCTGGTGGTTCAAAACCTGAACCTAGTTTACAAGCCCACCAGTCAGTGACTGATTGCACACTCCACTGTGCTTTTAGTGTGACCATCTAGCACCTTACTACTTCTGGTCACCAGCCAACATGATGTTAATCTCACGCTTAAGTGTTTAAATAACTACATATATATAATATATATAAATACACACATACACACAAATGAATACATTTGAAAGGAATTTCCTGCTCTCTACATAGAAAAGGCTGGGCTTCAAACATCCAAATATGATACATCCTCTCATAGTTACTAAGGTAACTATCATCTAAGAAGAAATGGCTCGTTTTAGAAAAGTTCTTAAGTCTATTTCCCAAAGAACAAGGTGCAATAATCAACATTCTTATAGCTCATGTAAGAGAAATAAACACTGCGGGCAAAAAGGCACGAAAGGTTCTCTCTGTATGCGGCCGCAACAGTGTTGCCGATGATACTGATTTCAAAGTACATTCTATTATAGCAAATATTTCATTTCAGTAAGAAGAAATCTCAAATCATTCCCTTTCATGATTAGATGTGTGATATATTCATACAGCAATTACCATCAATGTGTTTGGGGGGTGAAGTTGAAAATTTTACTTTTTATACCAAATAGGAGACAGTGTCTCTTCGTTTGTGAACACTGAAAAGAACTGTCAGAAATGGAAATAAAAGGGAAGCAAGAGCTATTGGTGGTTCCAAACGTCATCTGCTCTGTGTGGTTATTCAGAGACCACCCTATCACTGTGATTACATATCCAGTGACAGAGATCTAGACAAGAACTCCAGCAATCCAAACCAGAGGCGTGCTAGAGTTGAACAGTACTGTGCAAAATAGCCCGGTGCTCAGCTCCTGTTGCTCAGTGACTATTACAGATATTTAAAGAGCATTCGCCAATGAAACAGTCCCTCTACAGACATCCTATCAGAGATTCCTACTGAAACAGGAACAGCATTTCCTCACAAGCTTCTATATCCAATTGTCCGATATTCATTTTAGCAACATTTCTAGCTCTTGAATTTTTCTAACAAGCTACTGAAAGTTAAATTTAGTTTCACAAAATTACAACCCATAACCACTAAGATAATAATGCTAACATTAACAGTGAATCTTATTCTAAATATTAAAAGGGATCATGCTCTTCAAAATAAAATCCTTGTATATTTACCTAGTCACTTAAAATCTTGAAATCAGAGGTCACTGAAAATGTACTAAGTTTAAGTCTATTTTTCTGACATCAAATGTAAGGATGGTGCATTATTGTGTCCTTGATTCAGCTAGTTTTACCTGCATAGGTAACTGGTGTCTTTCCTGTGGCAACTGATAGTCTACCTCTGTTCTATGTGACTGTGTTCAGATGGCTTCAGCTTCAACAGACTAAAAATAAAAAATACTGTGTAACACTTCCTAGGAGAATAAAGACTTTATACACAAAAGCATAAATGAAAAGAAAGTTCATTACATATGGAAATTTACAGATAGATTTACTTTAGAATTTAAGTTCCCTTTTATTTTAGGCTTATGTTATTATAGTAACTTCCATGTACACTCTACTTCGAAATGGGGATCAAACACTATAGAATTGCTATTTGCAATCTTACTTGACCTAATGGTAAATTTTTGTTTTCAATGTGATGTGATATTATTACTGCTCTAACAAAGGTGTATCTTAAGGAAGGAGATGTTTCTGAAAAATGAAATGCTGACTAACTAGGACACAACTAGTTCCACCTTCTTCAAAATTCCCTCCAAAGTGGACTACTTTCTATCAAAGCCCTTCATTACTCTAGACTCTGGTAAGAGATTAGTATTTTGTAGTCCATTATATCAAAATCTATCACATCTGAATGTCTTTTAAATGGTAGTATACAATTTAGAAACTGAAATGTATCAGTAACAGTTTGGTAATTTCTTAATTAAAAGTTTTTATTCTAAGATACATGAATTAAATTCCTTAAATTTTAGAAAACTAGCCAAAACAAAAATTATTTATTGCAAGTGGCCTGAAAAAAAAGGTATGTGTGTATGTCTTTCTCTATGTGTATATGTATGTATATGTGTGTGTACATATATATTAAAATATATGACCATAAATTTGTTAAAAAAAAACCCAGCAACTATAAAACCTCAAAACCTAAGACTAAAAACCTAGGACTTAGGAGACCTAAGGAGATGCTAACACAAATCAGCACTGGTTGCTCTATAATGCTATAGTTTTAGGTGGCTTTATTTCTGACATCATGACAGGATGGTGAGGACTCTATCCAAAGAGAAGTTAATCTGTTACTTGCTGCACTGTGGTTGACCCATATAGATGCTATCATCTGACTTTCCAGCTTGGGACTATCTGCACAGACATTACTTTTTGCACGGCATATATTTTTGCAACAAACAATTTCTTGATTGTCATCAAAACATTAGTCTTAAAACCCAATGAATTCATTTTTAAAGAACCATTCTTAGAGTGGCTAAGATCTTCTCTAAGTTAGAGAGTTGGCATGCATATTCACTTCAACACACGGATTTATTAGTAGCCTGATCCCAGGAGAAGGAGTAGAGTGGATTCAGCACTAAATAGAAGGGAAATCTGTCATCGTGATGTAGTATGACTAACTACTGGAATAGAACTATCAAATGACTATGGACAGCAGAACACAGGCCCATTCTGAACTGAGTAGCTTCCTGAGCAATCTCCTCAAAGGCCTGTCCCACTAAGTTTTCATTGTTGAGATTAAGAAAAATCTTTTTCTAGGAGCAAGCTCTATACCAGAATAAGTTTAGCAAGAAAAATGGGTATTTGTGTAATCTCAGTCAACAGTACTATCCTGCTGGTTCCACACCCTTTACTCTCCCACCTACATAGTCCTGCCTGAAGAAAACTGGGCTGCATTAAGAAGGGAGGAGGGAGGGAGGGAGAGAGGGAGGGAGGAAGGAAAAGAAAACCAACCTATAAAGGGCAATGCTTTGCCTGTATTAAAAAGACTGTAATGAATTCTCAGCCGGCAATAAAATATATAATCTTTCTAAAACATAAAATGATACACAGACAGTATTATTTGAAGTTTAAATGGCTGTGTATCTGCTCAAATGATTTGCATTTCATAGTAGTACCCTGTGCTCCAGATGAACTAACTTAAGTAATATCATAATCCATGACAAGCTGTTTGTAATTTAACAAATCTAATAAAAGAAATTAAAATATCATTGAGACTTAGGTTTTGTTTTATGTTACTGTTAATTCATATATGAATGAGTTGGCTTTCTCTTATAGTTTAAAGCAGGCACAGAACTGTTTAAATGTGAATGCTGAAATGTGGATAAAAAGCAACTCTGCTAGAGTGACTTTATCATCTTTCTTTTTATAATAGTCATTGAAGGCCACAGAGGGCTCCTGTTAATTTTATATGGCTCTGCTTCATATATATCATAAATTACAAAGCCAATGGGAAAAAGAAACCCATCACAGCAGAATTTTACATTGTGAGATAATCTATGACCACTCTGGAAGAAATAGCTGTCTTCAGTGCCAAAATCAGCCTAACTTCACAACCCCACCATCTCAATACATTCACTTTGAAAAGAACTAATGATTTTGCTTCTTATCCTTCTGCATTAGAACATTGACTGGGTATTGGGTCTAGTCAGCCTGCCTATAAAATTCCAAAATGAAGATTGACAGTGGGTAACTTTCAAAGCCTTGCTTTGACCCTTGAAATCCTATTATTATGTGAATAGAGTCCATGCATATGCAAATGCACATGCATGGCATGCACACACAAAGAGACAGACTGAAAGACAGAGACAGAGTGATCAAGCAAGAGAATGAATAAGCAGTCACATGTATACACACAAGATGATAGGATTAAGGAAACCCTATGCCTTTATCTGAAGAGCACTGTTCACAGCTTGGTCCTACAATCAGTAGTCTGAACATGCAGGTTGTTTTGTTCTTTTTCTTGCAGACATTATCTCATTTTTCAAATAGTAACATGATTGTTTGCGTGATTTCATCAGCCCCTTCAAACTTCCTCAGTAAAGCAAACCGAACAATACCAACACCAACACGAACGACGATGACAAAGCCGGAATACACCGCCAGGAGCTTCACCTTTCCCTTCTAAGTCCTACGGAGAAACAAAGGAGGCTAACACAGCAGCGTTTCACAACGGATCATTGTTGCTGTGGACCAACACTTGATCACTGGGTAACGCAGTTGTCTCCCATGTCCTGAGCATAGCGGTCTGATATTGTAGTCCTTAATTCATCAATGTCCCTCCGTAACTGGCACACATCCGAGAGCTTCTTAGTGAGAGCTTCTGGGCTGTGGTCATTTTCAGTCTCTTCAGCTGAACAGTTCATTGCTGTGTAAAGAAAGTATGCAGAGAATGTCTCACCTTTCTGAACAGACATTTCAAGATTCTCACCTTCATCATGGGAACATGATGTTGTACAATGAATACCAGTGAGGCTTCAGTTCAAATTATACACTATTTGATATTAAATAGACCCTGCCTATGTACACTGCTAGTTAAAATGTATTAAATTCATAAAGCATGCACAAATTCAGCATGCTTGGTGGATGGCAATATTAGCAAGGTGAAAAAGAATGTGCTCTCATATCTCTTTTCAAGCTCTACTAGAGTACTTAATTCTTTTCCATTGACAAAATCTGGAAATTATTTGCATAGAGAAAATGTCTTAAATTTTATGATTACAAAAGGGAGTTTTACTGGCATGCAGACATTAGTTTTAAAAGATACAGCCAAAGTGTTAGGACTCCATAATCTCAAATAACTGAATCAAATATATATAGAGTGGCCCAATGTCTGAATAATGAGGGTGAGGCTCCAGTCAGCTAGCTTTTAATTATCTACTCTAGTTTCTCCTTTTAAGCATGTCCCAGTAAAAAAGCAAGAAAACTGTGAAATAAACTCCTTCTACCTCCAGCATAGCAGCCAAATAACTTTGTTAAACACTAATGAACATTTGCCATGATCAAGGTGGGATGCTGGATGGAGAAGTCAATGACTTATCCTCAATGCTTTCTAAACAATTCCATAAACAACTGAATGTAGAGCATATTGTAGATGACTCACCACTACCCAAAACATACAGAGGCACAGACAAAAGATACAGAGACCTAACTGGAAAAATGGCTGGGACTTGTTTATTGGTGGGCCATCAAAGCACAAAACAAAGAAGTCTGATAGAATCTGAGAAACAAGACTAGTACCTAGCCATAAAATAGTAGAACATGAATTACTTGTAAGAGGCATAAGAAACAAGCTACAGAGATAGGTAGAACCTACAGAGATAGGAAGTATATTAGGAAAAACAATTTGCGGTTTGGACAAAACACTGGCAATAATACAAAAAATGGGTAGAGAAAGGAGGATGAATGCGATAGGTAATAGTCCAGTTGAGGTTATGCGAGCCTGAATTAAGCCTGATACAATGGAAGGAGTAAGTATCAGCTCTAGCAGAGCTCAACTGTCACCAAGTTGAGCGAGGGTCAGGGACTGGGAACAGCTCCCAGAGGAAAGGCAAGTAGAGTGTGGTGGTGGTCATCACCATGAGGAGTGGGACTTGTTGGGGCAAGTGGTTCTACTTCAGTCACGCTCCGTCTCTGATGCCTAGCTGAATATAGAGAGAAAGAGTTGACTATAATCCAGAGACCAAAGATGCCTTCTCGACAGGGGAAGAGATCAGTATCTCTATGGGGGAATATTGTAATAACAGAAAAAGATGTGAGAAAACGAAACAAGTATTCAGAAAGAATGGGGACTAAAAGTGGAAACAAGTGAAAACCCCCACTGACTAATCGTCCTTGTGTTCCCCAATATGATTTTTTTCCAAGACAGAGTCCCCTTATGTAGCTCTGTCTGTCCTGTAATCACTCTGTAGACCAGGCTGGCCTTGAACTAACAGAGATCCACTCGCCTCTGCCTCCCAATAAGAAGGTTGCAGAGAAGTCTATAGAATATTGAGGCTAAGCAGTCATAAAGGTGGAAGCAGAACTTGGAGAATGATGTCATGAAAACCGAGGAGGCAGAGAGAATTTTGAGAGAAGTGGGGTAGGTCTGCCAATAGATAACTGAAGGAATCATGAGACAGCAATTCAAGTGAATGCACTGGTTCTTGACAAAGCAGCTGGCTGCACAGAATTTCACAATACCGAAGGTAAGGTAAGGACTCGGAGTGTGAACCTGACAGCCGGAAAAGAGCATCCACTGGGGATTAGTGTGGTGCAGGTGCTCAGAGGCTTGAACCGCCATGGCATTCATATTAGCACAACTCTACCTATGTAAAGGTTAATAAATGCTGTACTAAAATGCAGATTATAAGATAACTGAAGGGAAACCAATTTTAAATCACTGAAGTCTTTTACATGTGAACTTCTGGTTCTTCCTCCAAGAGATCCATTCTATCATCTGGCATCTTCTCTAGGATCCATGAGGCCTTGGCAGTCCTTCCCGTGTCTATTCAGCCACTTTTCTTCCCTGTGTTCCCACTGTTCTTCGACCACATCTCAATGACAGCACTTACTGCACTGATCTGCTCATTCACCGTGGGAGGGGACTTGTTTAATTATCTGCACTGACAGGACCCACACCACTGAGGTGTCTGACATTCACTGACTAATACTGACCAGTGGTTGTCACATGCCCACACTAAGCATGTGAACAAACCTCCCTATGAAGGGAAGGTCAAATTCTGCTGACCTTGCTCAATACAATATATGTTTCATTTAACGGGTGACATTCTTTAAGAGCATTTGTTTTAAGCTAAAATACCTATTATGAGGTAATACAGTAGAATATTGTTTGGAGAAAATAGAAATATTCTCTTGTCACATACGAACCACACTTAAGCAAGCATTCGCTAGAACATGTTCAAGAATAGAGTGTGTCCAACACAAACTTTTTAATGTAGCCTTACCCTGTTTTAAGCTTTTTATTTATCTATTTCTTCTCTGTTAAAAAGATACCAACAAGACAATATTCTATTCCTGGGAACTACACAAAGAGATGGGCATCCCTACAAAGGAAACTCCCAAAGGAAGGCTCCTATCACTTTACTACTGCGGTAGCTCTTACTCAATCTCAGGCAGAAGGGGAAAGAACTAAGACACAGTAGAGGGGATGTCACAAGAAAGGAGAAAAGCCACGTGTGGCCAAGGCAGCACATCTGTGGGAGAGACTCTGGCTCCCGTGAAATGACTGGCTCATGGTCAGCCACAGGACACACAATACTTACAAAAGCAACAAGTAGTATCTTACAAATATTCTAGCAGCTGATACACAGTTGATCCACTCACCTGTGTAAATGCCACAGAAAAGGAACTGTAGGGATCCTTACTGTTAGCAGAGCAAAGGGGAAATCCCTGCTAACTAGCACTGTAGGCACACATTCACAGACTCAGTGTGGGGAACATCTCTAGGCATTCTGCAACTATGCCCTTGTGGCTTCCCTTATGTCAGTTTTCGTAATGAACTGGTGAGAGGTAAACCTAAATCCAGCAACTGAGTCAGAGACTTACAAAGCCAAAGCAAAGGAGAGCACAGAGCAAACATGCACCAGGCAGTGAGAATAAAGGAGGCATCGGCACTTACATCTGATTCCCAGTAACAGTGAAAGGTTAGGCTCCTTGCCCTGAGCTCGCTGATTAAGAATACTACACAATGCTTTCAAGTCAAATAAACAATAGGACATTTCCTTGAAGAGCTGGTCAATCACAGTCAGATCAAAGAGCGGCCACTTAGAAAGGAGGGTCTGCAGCCCAGACTGCTCTGCTTCCTGGTCCTGGTCCAGTAACGAGAACGTCTGTCCTATTTGTCTTTGGTTCTGTAGTGGATAAAAGAAAACAAAGGCCATTTGTTAGAACCGCGAAAAGGTATTCAAAAGTCATACAGCTTAACATTTTCCATGAAGTCTACAAACAAGTCTATTATCAAGCATCATAGTGTATTTATGTTAACCAAATTCAATCACACACCGTCAGTACAAAAAAACATTGACCTATATTTACAGGTCTGACTGCTGTGTGTGCCATCAGACGCCCAGAGTAAACAAAGGGAAAGATTACACCCCAGCAGCCTTGGTTCTTAGAGTTCCTTCACTAACAAGCAGACTAGCTATGTATGCATCCCCCACAATGTAACCCATTTGGATGAAAAGAACAAGGATACCTTAAACCTCATTCCGTGGTGTTGTTAAGTAGCAGAAGTGACTTAACTATACTGGAACTATTTCTTTTTTTTAATGGAAAACAAAAACCTTTTTCATACAATATATTCTGATCACTTCCCCCCACCCCCCGCCCTGAACTCCTTCTAGACCCTCTCCATGTCCCCTCCCCACCCACCCAACTCGAAGCCCTTTTTTTTCTTTTAAAAAAAAACACAAGACAAACAAAACAAGAAACTCACACACACACCAAATCCCCCCAGAACAAAAGAAGCCCTCCCATAAACCAGAAATCCAAATATACAGGCAGAAGACCACTAAGACAAAGTGCCCCAACAACCCAAGTGAGACACAAAGTCAACAACAAAACCACTGGGTGTGTTTCCTGTCGGTCATCTATTCCCAGCCTATTGGGAGGTGTGGTTAATATACCCAGAGACTCCACTTTCCTGACGGTCACCTATTCCCGGGCCTATCGGGAGGTGTGGTTAATAGACCCAGGGAGACTCCACTGAGAAAACCGGAACTATTTAGTTTTGAGAAAAAAGTGTTTATGTTTTCATATGCATGGAATTACATTTTATGATTCAAGACACAAAGAAATATAAATATGTCATGAAAGGGAAATGCTAGCATCTCAGAATTGTTTGACTAGAACTGGAAGTATCAGCATAGATTCATGAGTTATCTTCAGAAAATGCTATCCTTATCTCCAAAACTATCTCCCCCTCCTCACCCTGAAAATTGTTAGTGAAAAGTACACTTAACAGGATTTCCAACTGGAACTGCATTTAAGAATGATCGACTGGGTGATAAGAAAAAGATGGCTTTTATATATGATTGCTAACTACTACAGGTAAAGGAAATGGAGGACATGTGAAAAACTAACTCTTTCAAATCATCTACTTATGTAGGCAATGAACTTGGGCAGAAGCTAAAGCCATCAAGGAAACAGATGCTGGCAAACTGCATATTCACCCCACCCCACAGATCACCTGCTGTTTGTAGTGGCCGTACCTTTATAACAAGAAGGCCAGGCTGTCACCACCTTAACCTAGAGAGATTAGTATTTGCATGCCACTTGGGAAGGATAATCAAATACTGTACAATGTTAGCAATACAAAGTGTCCATAGCAAAAACAACTGACATGAATTTCATATAGCCTTTAGCTCTGCCAGCTAGCTTACTAGAAACAGAGGGTAAAGACCAAATGGTACCATTAAGGAAGCAATTGGACAAATCTAAAAGGTGTGACAATCTATAAGTCTATGAGATGAATGTGCTTCTAGTTTCTTCAAAAGGACAGTAACACGGGAAGATCGGCACCTTGGCTTTATAAGACACTGTAATGAAATGCACGGGTAGCCCTCAAAGGAATAATGTCTTCCACAGCCCCTGAACAAATACTTGGTGAAGTGGGGCAATGTGAATACAGACTTTTATCAACATCAAGGAGTCATCATTTTGATTGGGCATGATAATCGTATTGTGGTTATGTAAGAAAATAACCCTCCACTTCAGGAGGTTCCCTTGTACTATATGTAACATGTCCTTAGACACAGGTCGGGACAGAGTGTGATCTTCAGCAGCTGCGCTGCAGTCCCTTGAGGATGTGTGCATGTTCAAGCTATGCCTTCCTTGTGCACTCTGGGTTTTAGTGCATGTGTAACATTTGACTCTACCGAGTTAAGTCATGAAAACTGTATAAAGCCTATCTTTTTGTTAGCATTTTCTTATGAAGCCTGATAATTTTATTAATCAACACATCAAAGTCAAACCTCCGGTTTGAACATGTCCCACATTGAACATGCACAAAGCAAGCATTGACTTTAAAGGGCTGGAGAATCGGGGTGACTCACTTGGAGCAGGGCTTCTGTTACCCTGTGGAGGCTGCCTTCTTTCCTTCCTAGCTCCTCCACCATGCTCTTTGCAGTCAGCTTCTCTTTACAAAGTCTCCCTTGCATAGACTAAAATGACAACAACGTCAAAAGTGTAGAGCAAATACGTTAGCACATAAAAGTCACATGTCCACCTAACAGACTCCAATACTTCAGATCTTCTTGCCTCCCTAGTCCCTTCTATGACAAAGTTGTCACCTCTAAAACAATTCACATTAGATCCAAAGAATAGGGAAGCAATACCAAAGAAGTTCTTAACCTGTGTAAAACATGTCAAATTGAGCTTTCTATCTAGTGCTATACTACAAATAATTCCTGTTTTATTAATTGGTGTTAGGAGTGTATTGGCAACAAAGTAATACTTTGTTACATTTTTCTTACCCATGAAACAGTAGAATAAGACAGTTTTTTAAAATTATTTTTAGCTAAGCTCCGCTTTCTTTTTAGACTGTCCTGAACAGTGAACATGAGCCCAACTCAGGCCAGAGGAAACTTTGAAAATTGATCTTCTTACTCCATTATAAAATTGCATATCATGTAGATAAGACAACACTGTGAAAAGAACTCCTAGTGTGCCAGAGCAGCACAGAAGGCATCTTAGTATTGCATAGCTGAGTCACCCTACAGACAGACCTTGTCATAAACTCAACAGTTTATTTCCTAGGGCTCCCAGGTGTTTCTATCAACTTTCTTCCCTGTGCTTAGACCATGAAATCAATAAACTTATGACCAGGGAAGAGGATTCATTTTTCTACAAGTCTGTACTTACTCTTAACTACAACTGCCTTAGTATACTGACTACCAAATAGCACACATCCATTATGAATGTGTACCATCCTAACATCTCTGCATATAAGGGAAAGAGAGGGTCACAGAGACAGACTTAACACTGAATGTCAAGCAGTTTTGTAAGGGGCATATATTTAACTAACTGTTTTTAAATTTCATTTGATAAAACTCTGAAAGACTATTTAATGACTTAAAAGTTAGATAAAAATGAATCAAACCTTTGAACAAGTATATTTTATTTTCTTACACAAACTTGTTTTCCATTCCCTCAAAATGCAATTGACAATACAACCCCAAAGGAAAGCTCTCTGATTTTTTTTCTGACACTGCAACTGTTTTGTAACTTCATTTGACTGAATGATATATGGAAATTTATTACCTACTTGGAAACTTATGCTTCCTGGCCCGACAAGATTATTTATCTATACTCCAGAATTCAATTGATATTTTCTTAAGATACATGGCTTTATTAGAATTATAGAGAAAACTAACACAGATAGACTCTTTAAAGCTCACATTTTAACAATAAAAACTGAGCCTAAAGAGGTTATTTTCATAATGCAATCCCTTAAAAGCTCAGTGTTTTGCACTCTGATCAACTTAGAGCCATGTTGACTAGAATGACAATTAGCTAGTGACGAATGTGTTTCCATGTAAAACTGAAATTAAGAGAGATACACAACAGGCAGACTTTTCTATCAGGACCTGGAAGTATTTAGCAATAGTGTCACAGGAAGGAAAACTGCAATAACCTCAGGCTCACGTGTCATACTGGGTGGGTTTCAGGAAGCCCCGTGGGAGAGTGAGTTCACACTCTCCCGTCTGCTTCCAAGGATGACTCTAACTCCGGTGTTGAAGCTGCTAGACCACAGCACCTCATCCACCACAGCAGTTAATCTCTCCTAAATTGTGTGAAGACGTGTATACATAAGGGTTAGGAGTGGAGTAATGCTATTGTCTCAAGAGTTGAAAGAACAAAGCCGTGACTGGCATCCAGATCTCCAAAGTCAAAGCACGGTTTAGGCAGTAATCAACATCATGCTTATTTCCTTTCCAATCACCCACCACTGAACAGAAAAAGGGTTGTTGAAGTAGTTCGGATATTTTACCTAATGCCCACAAGGGCTCTTGTAATACTTTCTAGTGTTTATAAATGCAAATGCACATTATATTTATTTTGATGTAAGAATTCCTAGTACCAAGTTAATAGTTATTTTTCTATGCAGAAAACCTAGAAAATTTGATAGACATTTCAGCTAATTTGTTCTATCAGGAATGAATAATAAATGTTATTTCACAAAGAATTTTCAAAGCAGTTTTGAAATCTTGTGACTTTTAAAATATAATTGCTACAAATAGTGGCTCCCTACTACGTATAAATGAATGATCCATATTTTCTGAAATTAACATTTGGCTGTTGTGAAATGCAGAATGCCAATCTGTTTGCGCTTCATTAGCCATGTTAAGGATTAATAAATTAAAGGATTGAATTAGGTTTGAAACGTCAAAAACCTTCCTTAAATTCCAGACTTAACAGTCTTAAGACTCTGCTAAGTTCATAACCTCTTGGCATTAACTATGAGCATTTCTGAAGTTGAAAAGTGGTTTTAAGTGCATGTGTTGTTTAGATATAAGAATCTAGAAATACACAAATAATTCATATGAAGGAAAGCTGTGCTTTTGCCAATAGACTCTACATAATCTGGAACCCAACTTAAAAGGAATCATTTGAAAAGAAAAACATACTAGTATTGCACACACACACAGACGAGTGCATGTGCATACATACATACACACATGTCCCACAAGAGTTACCCAAACAATACTCCTTCATGTGATTATCTATGAACAGACTGTTCTTTGTACTAGGTGATACATCAGTGAACACAGCCAAAGCTGTTGGACTTTGTGGAATTTTTACTAAGAAGAAAAAGACGAAATAAATTATAGCTGGATAATATTTTATATTAGTTTGTTTACTGTTGTAGAGAATGAACAAGAGCATGGTAGGAAAACTGATACTGAAATCTCAAAATAGGGGACAAGAATCCATGGAAAAGCTGATACTGATGCAAAGTTTTGATGTGATCAAGGGACTGTGTCGGCTACCGAGAGAGTTTCAGTCGGTGCAGAAATGCTGGGGCAGCTATCGCCTTCTGCTTGATAAAGGAAGGTGGGGCAACAAAGGCAGGGTGACTACAGTTACAGAGCAAGGCAGGACTCAGAGGAGTGTTACAGGCGTCATACATTTATGGAAGAACATGGATCATTACTTTGGATAAGAGAAACTACTGACGAGCTCTGAGCAGAAATACGTGATCTGATTTCTGTCCAACAGTATCACTCAAGAAGAGACGGACTATGAGAACACAAGGGTAGAGGCAGGAAGAGCAACCCCACAGGAGAAATAAAAATAGCTTGGATGATGCTGAACAGGCGGAGGGTGGAGAGGGATATATTTTAAAGGTCATGGAATTTCCTGAGAAACATGTGCTAAAAATTAAGGTTAAGTTCAGAACTGGGAGGTAGGGCAGGGTTTGCGGTGGATTTTTTTTTTTCAAACAGTTTTGGTGTTTTTGTTTCTAATATGTTGTGTCAAGTGTGTTCAATAGTGTGGCAATACTGAACAGGAATCTGGACACACAAATATGAAAGGGAGAATTCTGAGTTGGAGACAAAAACGGGGGGTTTATTGGATGTATATCATAAAGATTCCGAATTATATTAGAGAAATACTGGCACATCCATGTTTATTGCTGTCTACATGCACATCAACAGATGAATAGATATGAGAAAGGGTAGTACATAAACACTCTGGAACTTTTTTTTGACTACAAAGAAAAAACGCAATTGTGGCATTTGCAGGAAAATAGATGGAACTAGAAACTATATTAAGCAAAGGGACCCAGAGTTAGAAAAGCAAACACTACATGTTTTATCACATATTTGGGTCTTACATTTTAGTTTTTGTGAGAATCCATGTGAGCATGAATATTGGTAATAAGACAAGGAAAAAAATGTAGAGGGGAAGGAGGTCTTAAGTAAAGGGAAAATAAAAAAGATAATCAAATCCATGTGACATGACTTCCGTGAGTAAACTACATACTAAGTCTATCCAGGACCTAGACAGACACAATTTATAAATGAGATGCTAAGGGCAAAAGAGAAAAAAATAAGCCATCACTTTAAAACATAACAGAAATTAATGAATATACTGTCTGGGCCAAAATATTTGGAAATAAATACTTTATTAATTTGATTCCAGTTTTCTTGAAGAAATAAAAAAAAGTATGTTCAAGTATTTAAGGTAAAAGAAAAAATGGCATGAATCACATTCTTCAACATACTTAACTTACATGCAATAATAATATATTTACATGTGACTAAAGATTGGAATAAAATGGAGTATGCAGATTTTAATTTACACAAATAAATACTGCATTATCATAATGTGAACAAATGTATGTAACATACACAAACTGCCAGGTATCATGGGCTCAAGTTTTATGAAAAAAAAATTCATGTGACATGGCTCAAAAGTTAAGAGTAATGGCCACATGCCGGGCGTTGGTGGCGCACGCCTTTAATCCCAGCACTCGGGAGGCAGAGGCAGGCGGATCTCTGTGAGTTCAAGGCCAGCCTGGGCTACCAAGTGAGCTCCAGGAAAGGCGCAAAGCTACACAGAGAAACCCTGTCTCGAAAAAACCAAAAAAAAAAAAAAAAAAAGAGTAATGGCCACTTTTGCAGAAGACCCAAGTTCAGCTCTCAGCACCCATTTCAGGTGGCTCACAATCACCTGTAACTCCAGCTACAGGGGACCTGACACCTTCTTCTGGCCTCTAAAGGCCTTTGCATTCATGTGCACAAGCCTACACACAAATAATTTTAAAAAATAACATCTTTTTAAAAATTCATGCATTGATTATTGTAAATTTAACGAAACCTTGCTAGATCCACTTTTTGGAAGCACCTAACAGTTCTGTGGTTCTAATGTGTAGAAAAACAGAAGCTCTGTTAAGAAACATAAAGGTCATAACCTTTTGGGATCAACCTATCATTGAATTCTTGAACATTATTTAAATCATAGATCAATCATTTAACACAGGCAACAGACAACAGAATGCATTTAATTCTGATACATGAGCCGCTGACTCCAGGGTCAATGAGGGTGATGTGGCTGTGGTAATTGTTATGCAATGCCTAGAGTTCATTCTCTCATAAGGCTATCTGGTTGTGGGTCCCCTCCCTTCCTTACTGATCCATGTGGGTCCTTCCCAAAGCTACATATGCTATCAACAAAGATGACCTTTCTCACAGAGGACCTTTCCCTAGGGTATATGAGTAACTGTGTTCCCTGCTAGAACCTCCAAACAAGTATTGTTAGAGTTAGTATGTATGATTCTAAAAAATTTTTCAGTAATATCTGTCCAATGGCTTTCTGTCATACAAAGAGTAAAATCTACACACTGGTCAACTTGTCCAGGCTACTTTCCTCCACCACCTTCACCCCATCTCACTGCTGAAATCCCCTCTCTAGAAGAGCAGCCTCCCTGCTGGTACTGGAACACGCTAGACAACTTTGGGCATCTGCTGCTTCCTTTCCTAGCTTGTGCTGTTTCCCCCGGTTATCCTCATTGAAGACTCTTCTCACATATTACCTCCTTTACAAAACTTCCATGGTCACTCTTTCATGTGGAGTCCTCTCTGTCACTGCCCTCTATCCTACTTATGTTTGTAACAGAAAAAAATAGGACTTGATGTTTAATTTCCATTTTTTCCAACCCAACCCATTAGACTGACTCGAGACTTGGTTTGCTCACTAACGAAATTCAAGAACTCTGTTCACCGTACAGGTAAGGGCTCCATAAGTATCTGGCAAATAAATAAAGGAATTAAAGATCCATTAGCTTCCAAACTTATAAAGTGTACATTATATGTCCAGAGTTTTGATAAGTTCTAACTCCTCAGCTGAACTACCAGAGTATAAACACATAACATGCTATCATTTGGTAATACAGAAAGAGCAACAGTGTTATTAGGAGGAGAGGGAAACTAAACAGAGCACTGTCAATTCTACCTAAAGGCTGGGGACCATGTTTCCATGCTGTATTAAATACATATTAAATATGCTGTATTAAATAATGCTCTGTAGAATCTTCACAACTGAGGAGGTTTTGATATATGCACATTCTTGGAAGGGCATAGGCACTTAGGGGAACTACAATTTTTACTCAGATTTACTGAGGCATCATGTGCACATATACAAACATGGTATGCATGCTCAGGATACATAGGAAGGAAGGAACTATAAAAACAGATTGTGGGGATGCCATACTTAGAATCTATTGTTTAACTGATACGTAATAGAAGTATTCTACAAATAACGGACACTACATCATTTCTGTAATTGGTGAGCATCACCTAACTAGCACTATAGGCACTACAGTACAAAGGCAGTAGGGAGAAAATCAGAAAACAAAATGGGAGAGACAGCGATATTAGAGATCTCAGCATCAGGCAGCACCAACGGGACACTGCGGAGAACATTACAGACTTCTGGAGAAAATTTGATGGAAGAAGAGAACACAAAATGGGGAGAGCTGGGTTGGGAATATGTTTCTAGATGGAACTAGTATATGAAAATTAAATGATACGGAGACTAACACCATTCCATTCTCTCTCACGATTAGATCTGACAACCTGAATCAAATGCATTCTGTACCTGAGAGAGACTATGGCCAATTACAGAAGGGAGCGGCAAAGAGAAGAGTCTTCAAATGCCTTTGGAGAACTGGTTCAGCAAATTAGTAAATTCTGGTATTTTACAACTGCACACATGTACATTATGCATTCTACTCAGATTAATAGTAAATAATTTATAATTACCTCAGGTACTACTAATACTATATTTTCATACAGATATACATATACGTTAATACTTATATATATACGTTAATACATAATACAGGCAGTAAGGGTAAATTAGCATACAGATACACTAAAATATGTACAAAATATTACTTACCTGAATTTCTAAAATCATTCTGTTAATTTCATCCTGCTGGCTCTCAATTATCTAAAACACAGCAAATAAATTAGTCTGAATCTTTTTCCATTACTTTAAAAAAGCATCAATACCTCAAGAAAATTCAAAAGAGAAGAGTTTATTTGTAAATGTCTTTATGTTACAGAAGCATTAATAGTTAAATATCCTTCAAGCACAAGATGACTTGGAGCACCCATAAGTAAAAGTGAAACATTTTCCTGTAATTCCCAATGAAACTTTTTTATTTATAAAAATAACTTTGAGAGAGACTTCAAATAATTTAGGGGAAAATATCTCCTTTTGTTTTGGCTTTAAGTTTAAATAAGTTATAATATATTAAACTGCTACTTTCTAAATCAAAGCAAGCTAACTATTTTATAAGCGATTAAATATCACTAAAATTATAAAGCACATAGAAAGCTCTAAGATTCGCGTACTCAACAGGACAGATCTGACCTCCGCTCTCGCAGCGTCTACTCACCTTACTAGCGGTTGCATTCTGCTCTCTGAGATTATCATTTTCACTTTGAAGCTGTTTTGCATCTAACATGGGAAGGCGGATTCCATCTTCAAGGCATTTTTCTACTTTTTGTTGTAAACTATTATTTAGAAAAAAACAATTTCATGAAGAAATATTTTAAATCAAACAATTAAGATTCATAGAAAATATACAAACAGCTTTGTATTTACAGAAAAAGAGCCCATAACTAGATAGAGAGGCTGGTCATCATTTTAGAAATGGCGAATCTGAAGTCAGAGCTGCTTACAGTGTGGCATCCCTACTTCCCACGGAAGTCCATTTCATGAAGCTGAACTCTGTAATCTAAGCCTGTTCCTTCCTTCTTCCCTACATGAGCATTACTTTAAACACTGGTTCAGTAGAGTATTACTTGACCAAGATGAGTAGGGTGGGGAGATTAAGAACGTGGATATATGTTCCTGCCTTTTCTCTGAGCATGGGAAACTTCGGTTGTAGGGATTGCTGTTTCCAAACCAACAGAATTATTTTCCCTTCATTAATAAGAACGTGGCTCTACAATGCCAACAGCTTGCTCGGATTTGTCATGCTGTCTATGACAAAGGAGGCTCTTTTGGCATATTAAAAACCAGTCAGTTTCTTCCAATGCAGTCTCACTGGGTAGATCAACCCCACTTAAGGACAGACTCCAGGTCTAGGAATCGCTGGCAACACAAAACAAACTCAACGGTATTCTTTTGGACTTTTTATCTCACTTTGCTTTGCTTGGGCATTTTTTTTTTATCTTACCCATCTGTTGCTTGTTTATTTTGATTTCAGTGTGTGTGTGTGTGTGGCGGGGAGGTGAGAGGATCTGGGAGGATCTGAAGGAGGGAAAAAATGATCAAAATGTATTGTATGAAAAAAGTTTTCTCAATAAAAAAAATAAAAGATACAGGGAAAGGAGGTGTTAGCCATTAGAATGGAAGATTAGTAATTGATAAAAGCAAACCATGTCATTAACAATAACAACCAACACCAAACAATAACAGCTGGGGGGGGAGGAAGAATTATTCAAGAGTTGCAACATCTTCCAGGCATGGTAATTCATAATTGGAAACCTTGCACTTAGAAGGCTAGGATAGAAGGACTGTTGTGAGTTCTAGGCCATCCTGAGCTAAATAGTATCAGGCCAGCCAGGGCTACATATGGCAAGACCTTCTGTCAAAAAAAACAAGCTGCAGATTTTGGTTTTTCGCTTTTCTTTTTTCTTTCTTTCTTTCTTTTTTTTTTTTTAAAGCATTATAGCAATCTGAATCCGTCTTCTTCAATAAGAAGAAATGATACTACTTAGGTTGGGGGAAAAGAACTGATAACACCAGGTGGCAGAATAAGGGCTGTAGAGGTATTCATAACTAATGGCACCGGTGATCATTTATGCAGTACTGATATGGTGCACCGCTTTGTGATACATTGTTGATTGTTGTAAAAGGTGTTTACTTTCTCAAACTACAATTACATCTGGCCAACTTGGTGTAAGCCACTATGTTCCGTGTACTTAACAGCATTACAAAGAGCATAAAAGGCACTTTAAACATTAACATCTTTTCGTTTGGGGGGAAACGTCAGTCTGTACAAGCTCACAGACCTGACTTCTATCCCTAAAGCCCATGTTAATAAAGCAAGCCTGGTAGCCAGGCTTGTAAACCAGCAGTGGGGAGGTGGAAACAGGCAGATCCCTGGAGCTCATTCCATAGCTAGCCTCACTCAAGTCTCTGACCACTGAGAGATTCTGTCTCCTACACCAAGGTGGATAACACCAGAGGAAGGACACCAGAAGTTGACCCCTGGCTGTCATACACACCCACACACACCCACATGCACATACAAAACCTTTAAAACGTAAAGAAGAACCAGGAACAAGGAGGGAATGTACCACACTGCTGCACACCACCAAGTTTCCTTTCATGCATACATGTTTGGGTTATGTAGCAAGGCCATTTTCAAAAGTAAGAAAGTTTTTGAAAAGTGGAACTAACTTATGCATTATTATATATTTTACTTTTTCATTTCTAATGAAAAATTTTACTGGATGGATTTCTTAAAAATTAAAGAAAAGTTTAGAAACATGATATAAAATGTAATGATATCATTCGTAGTCATATGTACATCTGAAGTTCTTTCAGAATATAAGAAATTTCCTAGACCCAAGTAAATACCATTACTATCCCTCAACATTAAGTGACTCTACTGTCAATATAAATACTGGAGAGTTAAAAATAACCTTTTACCTAAAAGCAAGAGGAATCTTTAAAGATATTATCTCTGTCAGCCTCAAGATAAAATTGAAAGTGGAAAATGTTTTCTGGAATACATTATACTAATTTTTGCAAATCAAGCATTTGTGGCTCGGTGTTCTATAAAACCCTAATAAAAGAGAACATAGAAAATGCCACAACTCTCCACAAGCAAACATGGGACAAAACAGCACTCTGTAATCTTCCACAACTGCTACGATGGCTCCAAGCTCCACAGTCTAAGTTTCCTCAATTACAGCGGCCTACAAAACAGAACTCATGCGCTGTTTTTATTTTTGTCAAAAAAGATAAAATGTTTAAATTAGGAAGACCAGGAAGTATTTTTAAGACTAAAGAGTTGGTATAAATTATGGATTTCTAAAAAAATTAAAGCGCAAGAAAGAAAAAATACTAGGATAAAAATGTAAACTCAAAACTGTGACAGTTTTGGGAACTGACATCAAGAACAGAAATCAGAGAGTTCACTGTACTGAAATCCAAGAGAAAATAGTAAACCAAGTGTATTTCAGATTTCAGGATTTCTTGCAGTCAGTTTTTTGCTGTTTTATTATTTGACTCTTTCAGATAGTTCAATCTATTCCTGACTATTAACAATAAGATTTAAAGGT
This sequence comes from Peromyscus nudipes, assembly GCA_902168325.1. Lineage (NCBI taxonomy): Eukaryota > Metazoa > Chordata > Mammalia > Rodentia > Cricetidae > Peromyscus > Peromyscus nudipes. The sequence goes on from CABHPH010157784.1 coordinate 73,669, forward strand.
TATAATAGAATATAAACTGATGCATGTAACAGTGTTCTAGGTTTATAATAAAAATTTCCACGTTTGAGCACAAGCTGAGGAGGCCAACAAATGCTAGTCACTGTCACTGGAGACCTGGATTGTAAAGTGCAAACCACCACGAGATGTGCAGGGAGGTCTGGAAAGTACATGAAAATCAGCCGTTCAGTGAGATAAAATCAAAGCCCATCAACCCCTACAGTGCACTCTCTATGACGGAGCGCAGTGCATCTTACAGGTTACTTTCTGCTGTGTAGATTTTTCACTTGTTTTGATAAAACCTTCAACTAAAGAGTTTGCAATATTTTCAGGCTTTAGTTGTTGAGTTGACTTTGTTCATTCTTTTGCTATTTCCATCTAAAATTTCTGGAAAGAGCCTGGTATAATGCTCAAAAATATCCAATTACCACTGAATCAATCAGCTTCAGTGAAATCATATTGCACCTTTCTAAGGTAACAATGATGATCCTGGCAAGTTAAAGAACATGAAGACATGAAAGGTTCCCTCACCTCTGAACAGAAGTCACCAGCTCCTTTTCCTTCTTCTTCTGGCACAGTAGCTGCATTTCTTTATCTTGACATTGCTTCTTAATCTCCTCAAGCTTCTTCTCTGTGTCTATCAAAGTCTCTTGCAAATTCTTGTTTTTTTCTTCAAGGACTTGCAGCTAAGGAAAAATGTTTACAGTTTGCATTGCATACAATACTAAATATCCTGCCATTAAAATGACTCCTCTTCTCAGGGTTAAATAGACTGTTCACTTATGGTCATTCTATATGCAAAGAACTTCACACTGCCTCTTCCTCTATTTGAAAGAATTGGGAGAATGGATTATGAAGCAGAAGACTAGATAACATTTCTGAAACAGAAAGGTTAATAATTTTTAAATTTTTTTAAGTGTGGTAAAACATAAAAAATATATAATTAACATCATAACATAACCATGTCTGCATGTATGACTCTTTACTATTAGGTACATTCAGATTGTTACTGTGACAATTCCCGGAACTTATCTTATACACCTGTACCCATTAAGTTTCTTTCCAATTACTATTTACTCCACTCCATGGCATCCTACAATACTACTTTCTATGTCTCTATAAGTTGATTGTTTTTGGATCTCATACAATATAATTATACAATATTGCCTATTTATGACTGGCTTATTTTACTATTCTTATTTTATTATAAAATGTTCTCCAGGTTTATCCATGCTGAAGAGTGTGTAAGAATTTCCTTCCTTTATAAGACCCAACAATAGTCCATTCTATGTATGTACTATCTACTGTGTATCCACTCATCCACTTGTGGACACCTTATTGGTTCTGTACTTTGATTCTTGTAAATAACACTGTTATAACCAGGGTCTATGAGCACCATGACTCTTGGCAGTGGGTGTTAGGTACTATGATCCCATGTGTTTTAATTCTCTACTGCTGCCTCTTTCTGCTCATGTAATCTCCTATGGTCCTTTAGTGCCTTCCTATGTTTAATCTCTCTTAGTTTTATAATTTATAAATTAATTTTCTTTCTATATACATCCTGAAATTATATAAACAACTCTCAACTGAAGATGATTTTTACCTCCACAGAAATTGACAAATGTCCATTGTTTGTATTGGGAGAGAGAGCAGCACTATGATCATCTAGGAGGTAGAGGCCAAAAGGACTGATTACAAGAACTACTTCTCCTGCAGTGCACAAGGCAGACTACACAGAACAACTGCTCCCCAAATGGTGTTGGCGCCTAAATTGAGAACCTATGGCTTGGAAGGACTGAGATAACTGGAGTGAATCCATGTTTCAAGAAGCCTTCACCAGAACTGGTAAAGAGACTAAATGAGGTATTAAGAAAGGAAAATAGAAGTCAGAGGAATGAAGAAAGATTACAGATCAAGGCATATTAAAAATTACAACAAGATTAAGAACTAGTGAAGAAAATAAGCATCTATAAAGATACTCAAGTCTTGACCAGCCTTGAATCCCAGAGAACATTGGACAAAACCAAAACTAGAGTGAATGTGGATATATAAGGTAGAGTAAACAGCTAGGTTTAGAAACTACCACCTTTTAAAAATAGAATGTTAGGGGCCAAAGAGATGGCTCAGCAGATAAAGGTGTTTTAAAATGCAAGTCTGATGCCCGAGTTTCATGCATGAAATCTACGTAGAGATAGAAGAAGAAAAACAACTCCACAAAGTTCCCTCTGACCTACATACATACATCACACATACATACAATAAATAAAAAATAGAGTTTAAAAACAGAACACTAAGTAAGACATTTACCATGTAGGTTTATTATAAAGGTAATCACATACTAACAACAGAAAAGAGATTTATTTCTTCTTTTTGAACAGTTTTAGAGTCAATTTATATCTTAGAAGCAGTAATTGAGTATGTAATTCCTAAGTAGCTAAATTTCTAAAACATTTTGCAAGCATTTCAAAGTTGAATGTTTAACCACGTTACCTGTAGACTCTGACTCTGTACATCATCTAGAGTTGGAAGATCTGCCAGGTACTTTTCCAAGGTCTCAATTCTTCTCTGCTTTTCTTTGTTTTGCTCAGATTCCTTCTGGCATTTCTTTTTCAGGCTGTTGATGTATCTATCTCTGGTTTTCAGCTAAAGGAAAACATTATGAATCCTCAATTGTTTTGAGTTACTAAAATTACAAAATCAATGTTTCATTCTTGGGTATCTTGAATTTATCAATGAGTCTCAGCTTACAGTAAAGATCGCCAACTGAGTTAAGAGCTGCCTTGTATCATTCAAAGAGTCTTTCTCTTCTCCTCGAAACTTGTATAGGTCTGAAATAAGGAATCTGGAGGATATCCGTTTGCTTTTACAGATGGCATTTTGAAATTGTACTAAGGCAGCTGGCAGTAATGATCAAATTTTTATTTCCTATAAATGTACAAATTTGGATAAGGCTATTCATTTCTTTATCCTGTAAATAATGTTGTGCTCATGTTGAAACTGCATTGAGTTTAAATTATGTTAAAATTATTTAATTATAACTCTGTATCTTAAAAGATTATTAGGTACCAAAAAAAGATATAGAAACAAAGCTACACATATTTCACATATTTTCTTAATCATCAAAGCAAATATTCATCTCTAGAGGACAGATTCTAATTTCTAATTTTCCAGAGCTATATCAAAATACTTTACATGAACTAAGAAAAGAAGATGCATCAGTTATTTTGTTACTAAAAGTTTGCAAAGCCAGGAGAACTTACCAAATATTTAGAAACAGAAAATGGGTTAAGTGAACCAATTTACATACTTCAAGCAAAAATATTTTTATATCGTACCATAAGTGAATTTGTACCACATTTTCTTTCTTAAAATTCTAATGTAAAGGTGCCTCACTACTGAGGTCACTCCAGGGTTGAGGTATTATGTGAAGTTAACATCTACTATAGAACAAGAGCAGATCATCTCAGTAAGTCCCGGTCTGCAGAGGTTTAACTGGAGATTTGAGAGACTCGCTTGACTCTACTAACTTTAACTTGCACGTCCCACATTCACAAACTCTTTCACAACTAAGATCAATTACAAACGAACAACCCAGTCAACGAACAAGCCAATGAAATGAATCAACTGGCTATTTTCAAGAGATGAAGTAGAAATGGATAATAGAAGAAAACAAAAGGTTCGACACCCTTAGCATGTAAGGGAAATGCAAATTAAAACTACTCTGAGATTAGATCTCTCCCTACTCGGAAAGGCTCCCATAAAGACAACGAATGACAGAACCACAACGATGTGGAGGAAGTTGAGAAAATATAAATTAGCCCAGCCACCATGGAAATCAGTACAGCAGTTACTCATAAAACTAAAAATGGAATTACGACTCAGCCTACACTGCTCCTGAGCATATACCTGAACGACTCTAAGTCAACACCCCACAGAGATACCTGCACATCCTTGTTTATTACAGCCTTATTCACAACTGACAACCTATAGAATCATCCTAGGTATTGATAAGCAGATGAATGGATGAAGACAATGTGATGTTTTAATACATACATACACACATATCACAAACTTCTCCCTCCCCCCCTCTCGTGTGTGTGTATGTATGTGTGTGTGTGTGTGTAATGAAGTTTAATTCAGCCATAAAGGATGGGGTTATATCATTTGAAGGAAAATGGATGCAAATGGAGATCATCCCATTAAGTAAAATAAGCCAGACTCAGAAAGATAACTACTGAATGTTTTCTCTCATTTGTGGATCACAGGTTTTTTTTATAGATACATAAAACCACATATGTATGACATGGAATCTACCAATTCACAGTTAGGGCTCCAACTTACTAGCTTGAGGCAAGTGTCTGAAGACAAGTTTCACTTCATTCCTCAGTACTGTATGGTCAATGAGACCAAGAAACAAACAATTAGAATAAGGAAACGAAGGGTCATTGGTGTACGCATCTGGTTTTAGAAAATTCACTACTAGTTAGAGAAGTATACTAAAGACTTTTATTCCTCAAGAAGATCCGTAAATCTCTGCCGACAGCACAAGTTTCTTGAAAGCTGGAGCATGTAGTACTAATTACTCTAATACAAATGTATAACCTGACAGAGCGCCTGGACTAGGGCAAACGACACACAAGCATGCTCTGTAAAGAGAGCTGTTGATCCACCACAATCTCACAAAGTACTCACCTTTTCCTCCAGCTTCTTCTTCTCCTCACTAAACTGGTTCAGTTTTTGTTTGAGAAACTCGTTGAGCTGTGAAACTTCCTTCTCAGTCGATGCTAGCTTTTGCTCCAGTTCTTCCTGTTGGGGATGGGACAGTGACGGCTCTGAAAATGGAGTCTGGACTGAACTGTTCTCATATTGTGGCTATTGGGAAAAAAGAACAGCAGAAGTCTTCAGAAGTTTACTTGTCTTGAACAAATAAAAACAAAATGGGAAGGGGTCACAGTGCAATAAATACCTATAAGCTCTAAAAACAGACTGTCCTCAAACTAAATCCTCGCTCTTCTGCTTCCTACATACAGACCATGATCAAAGCAAATCAGTATCACTAAGTCTTGGTTTACTCATCTAAAAAATAGAAATAATAAAGCTATTTTGCAATGTTTTAAATAAGGTATGCAAGCTCCTAGCACACAGCAAAACTTCAATGAAAGGCAGCTACTATTTGGTTTAAAGGTATACTGAAAAAACACAAATAATGTATTACACACCTTCATCCTATAGAAGTAAAATGTTTAGAGAAGTAATTAAACACAAACAAAAAGCTGGGTGTGGTAGTGAATTCCTATAATCCCAATACCCTGAAAACTAAGGAGGGGTTTGGGAGACCAGCATGAGTTAGAGAGTAAAGACACTGTCTCAAAAATGCATGAACGTTTTCTTCACGGGTGATCATTTCAACTATTTAAACTCAATAAGCATTAATAGACTGATTCTATAACTAAAAGTAAGATCTGTAAAGTCAGGCTTTTTGTCCATGGTAGGGTGTGATCATATACTTGTCCAGAATCGTGCCTGGTTCCATACAAGTGCCCAAGGATAATCATAGAATGAAAAAAAAATAGTAGTGTTTCTTCCACTTAGAAAGAAATTCTCCTTTCTAAATTGATGGAAATTCTTCTATAGGAAAAGATGGGCCTTGTGGGGTGAAAATTTGGAAGGGATGGACAGAAAAATACATACATTCCTTTAGATGAGTCAAAATGAATATCAAATATATATATTTACAAAGTATACCCCCATTGGTCAAAATTTTAAGGCTAATAAACAAGGTTACAGAAAAGGGTCCAAACCTACAGCCAACACTAAACTGCTAAGACGGTGGCAGGTGCAGTAGTTAGGGAGGTGGTAGAGAAGTGACTTTGAGCAGATCTTAAAGGACGAGCATTTTGCCCAAAGGTAGGCATCCATTCAATATGTAAGATCTGTCATACACAGGAATATTTCAGTGTTGCAGACTCCAGCACTAGCCTTTAAGAAATCAAGTTGTAAAGGAGAAGCCCTTAGATAATTATAGCACAGGAAACCATATAATGAGGTACTCAAATAAAGGTCACAAAGTACAAAGTGTGGGAAAGAGGACAATGAAGGTATCATTGGGAAAATGAATAAATGGGCGTTAGTGGGGTAGTGACTTTTGAGACATTTCTTTAAAAACAGGTGGATTCTGTTGTGGTGATTGTTTTTTGTCAACTTGATACAAACCTCGACATACCTGGACACTGGACTTAAGATTAATTTCAAATGTATATGAATGTTCTAGGGCAAACACTAAAGAAAAATTATTGAAATAAAGGAAAATACTCATATAAAATGTTTAATTAAAATGACAAATAAGAAAAACCGTGTTACATCGGAACATGCTAACACAAACAAGACTATAAAATATTCACATATGTGGCAGTTATTAAGTCAACTATACCCATGGTCAGTCACTATGAACATCGCTGGTTTAAGTGCACCAACTGAAAGACAGAGATTGTCATAGTAGATCAAAGAGCAAGATCCCTATGTGTCTTCTATGGGGAACTCTTATTAATAATACAAAATGGTCTTTAACTGCATAAAAGAGTAACAAAATACTTGGCAGAACTGCAAGAAGAAATACATGAATCAACCATAGTCACTGAAGACTTTCAACAGCTGATCAGCAATGGCCAGCCACAGAAGGCAGAAGATCAATGAGGACACACTTGCTGGCACAGGCCATCAAACAGCCAGGTGAACCAGTATCTAGACTACCCATTCCTCAACTGCACCCCACACTTCCAAAGTTCCTTTGAAAGAGTCACCAGGAAAACAGCATTCTAGTTCATAAAACATATTTTATAAGCCGAGAACTCATCAGATACCTGCCTTCAGACCACAGGTAAATTAAACTAGAATGCAAACACATACATACACATACACACACACACACACACAACAACAACAATAAAAACCTGGGACATTCCAAACAAAGCACTGCTAAACAATATATGGCTTAAAAAGGAACTCTCAAGGGAAACTTAAAAATGGTCTAGCTAAAAGATAACTGAAAATTTGAGAAATCTCAATAAAGTGGTGCTTAGAGGAAAGTTATACCACTTAATATATTTTATATAAGGATTAAATTCATCTAAGTCTCCAATTCTAGTAAACTAGAAAAAGTAGAGAAAATTAAATTCAAAGTAAACAAAAAATAGAGCAAAAAAAATCAATGAAATTAAAAATAAGATACAGGGCCAGGCGGTGGTGGTGCATGTTTTTAATCCCAGCACTCAGGAAGCAGAGCCAGGCGGATCTCTGTGAGTTCGAGGCCAGCCTGGGCTACAGAGTGAGATCCAGGACAGGCACCAAAACTACACAGAGAAACCCTGCCTCGAAAACAACAACAACAAACAATAACAAAAACAAACAAAAAAAGATACAGGAAATTCAAAAAAACAAAAGTTGAGCATTTATTAAGAGCAATAAAAATCAGTAAGTCTTCAGGTAGGCTAAGAGAAGAAAATGAAAGAAGACCAAGTTTACTAATGTCAGAAATAAAAGAAGGACCATAATAGAACTCCTCCAATCCCAGAAAACTTTGTAAACTCAATGAAATGTAACGATACCTGCCAAAACTCACATACAAAAGAAACCTGGAGACCTCTACGTATTATCAAAGAAGTTAAAGATGTCATTAGAACACCCTAAAACAGAAACCATCATCCCTAAACTAACCACCGAATGGACCCCCACACACACACACACACACAAATACAGAACAAAAGAGAGGAAAGTGGTGAGAATCTAGAGCATCTGAACTGGAGTGATGACAGTAGATCTGACAGGACAAGCAAGAGCCACAAGGGAAACCATTGATAAGCTGACTTAGAGAGCCATCTACTGGCCTCCAACACTGCTCAGACACCTTTTTAAAGACATGCTTTTGGTAATATAATAATTGTATAATCCAAGAATAACATTTATTAAGGAGGAAGTTATAAGGAGATATTGAATGGTTCTATGAAAAACACTGTTTTCAAGACAAATTATACTCGTTATTTAGCACAAGAATACTATTTTCATATAACTATACTATCAGTCTCAGCACTATCCCAGAGGGAACTGCTGTTTTGTAAGTGAAATCAAAGTAGAGTACAAAGTAATGAAGTATTATGATACATGTGTAATCAAAGCAGGGAAAAAAAGCTAGCTAGATAACTATGTTAAATGCCCCTAACTTAAATTAAGTCTTATAGTTACTTGGTTTTTAGTATTTCCTGATTCCAATGTCTAATTAAGTTTTACAAATAACACATTTGAGGGTACAATTAAGGAAAAAATCCACTTCAAATGAGCTTCTGACATCTAGGAATAAAGGCCTTAACAAAAAATAACAAACAGAAGCATGTATCTCCAGGAAATGTTTATTTCTCACTTTTTTTTTTTTTTTTTTTTTTTTTTTTTT